>CAKALU010063622.1:0-20568 GCA_916700995.1 Hozukius guyotensis | reverse complement strand
AGCCGCACGGCGAATGGCGTTACCATGGTTTTGCACTCGGCGGCTCACGTTGCCGCAGTCTTGGAAAGGGAGGAGTGAGCGGAGGGGTACTCAGTTGGTTGCAATCTGCAACCACACCACTAGATGTCGCCAAAACCTACACGCTGTACCTTTAATAATTGTCACAGCCTCAAAATTTAGATATCCAACACATATTAATGGTAATTTCTCCACTTTGCAGGAATGAAAATGCTTCAGAGACATTCACATTTAGAGAAAAAAATAATTCTTAAGACACAAAATCCAAAGAAAAAGATGTTTATTTGTAATCTATATAGAAAAGATGCAATGTGCATCTCAAAGGGGACAACTGTGAGACAAAAATACTTTGGTACACTTGAATCTCCAAGATTTTAACAGACAAAGCAGCACGGTACTGTGGTGGCTCCTGCACATGCTTCAGATGTCGTATCCAACTGTGCAAGTTGATGCATTATTGAACATTATTCTAAATTTGATGGTGCATTTTGAGCGAGCAGAGAATGCCATTGCTTCAATGAACATTGCACACTGAAAAATGTAATCCTGGCTCACAATGTAATCGATATTTAGAAAACAAACTGCTGAGTTTTCAGTAAAATGAATTAATCAGTGATCGTATGATGTACAGTATAAAATTGTTACAAAAAGGCATATGTGATTTACAAACAATTCAAATTCTACAGTACAAATGCCTAAACCGAACATTAGAAACTAGAATCCAGTGGTAGTTGTGCAGAGCGCGTCTGCTACTGTAATGAGCACAATGGAGAGAGCTGTCAGGAAGTAATGTTTTTACTTTTAAAGTGAAGTTCTCACAGATTCTGCTAAGAATAATTTGATGTCAGATTTCTACCCTATTTTGTCATTGTCTTAGCATGGAGACAACTAGATACTGTATATCAAAGTTTACAATATCAAAAAGTTAGAAGCTAAAAATATTTCCTCCTGAACTGTGTTGCAAATGCAACTCCAAATACCTTGCAACAATAAAAACAAATACTACAATAAAGGTGAAACGACATATAAAGTGCAAAGAGAGGTTTCAATAAATGCACTGAGACTGACTATAGTAGTCACACAGGCTGTGTACAAATACTCAAAAAATGCCACTTCCCTTTTCTCCTTACTTCCCCTTTCTTAGCTGTTTTTCTTTTTTATTATGTTGTCTCTGTTTTTGAGGATGGATCTTCTGAATGCATTTCTCACAGTATTTGGCCATGGCCTTGTTCAACTTAAAGGATGTCACGCTAGATTAACTCTATACACTGCATATTGCCACTTAACATGTTATGGATTTGTACTCTGAGAGACGTGGGTGGCTCACTTCCGCCGCTAGCGGAGGTACATTCATTTTCACTGCAGGGATGAACAACAACAACAAGAAGATACTAGAAGTTAGCTTGGGCAACGAGACTGCCACAATCACGACAGGGTATTTAGACGTCTTCTACCTTTTTACGCGGTTAATTACTCGTTTAGTTTACTGAATTTATGTGAAGTGAGAATTTCATCTTTTTCTTTCTATTACACCAAAATAGCAAATTCCTCATCTCTTCTCCGGAATCAACAGAAAGGTAGTAAACATTGAACATTTTCTATCTCAAAATACTGCCTAAACTGAGATCAGTGCCAACTACAGCAACAACAATTGTAACATCAACAATATCGATATAGTAAAAAATAAAAAAAAAATTACAAGAGAAAAAAAAACATTACAACAGTAATATATAACTCTCTTCGTAGAAATCAAACCAGAGTATCTCTAACGTATATATTGGACGATGTAAACCTACCATTATCAAAGTTAGCAGATAATAACACAGAAAGCACATCAATCTTATTCCTCTCACAGAGAGCGCTCACATCATTGTTTCTACAATGGTGTGGGTGGGCTTGTTCAAGCCATTGTTCCCGTTTGGGTCCAGGGGCTGTGTC
Organism: Hozukius guyotensis; assembly: GCA_916700995.1. Classification (NCBI taxonomy): domain Eukaryota; kingdom Metazoa; phylum Chordata; class Actinopteri; order Perciformes; family Sebastidae; genus Hozukius; species Hozukius guyotensis. The sequence goes on along the minus strand of CAKALU010063622.1, from coordinate 18,612 downwards.
AGCTCGCTGCCCTTCACGTTGTACTCTTTCGGGCGAGAGCTCACGCCTGACTTCGCCGGGGCTGCCACAGCTTTGATCCTCTGAGGGAAGGAGACGAGCGATTAGACTAATGATCATCACAAACTGGGGCAGTTTAAGGCTCAACGTGACAGCTATCAAATATAAAATGGAAACATTGTAATTCAACTCGTATCACATCTGTATTTGTGCATGTACAAAAAATTCAAGCCATGTTGATTTAAAATTGCTCTTGCCAAGACCTGAGATGAGAGGATATGAAGCCACAGCCAGGGGACCTTAGCTTAGCTTAGCTTAGCTTAGCATAAAGACTGGAAGCAAGGGGAAACAGCTATCCTGGTTGCCTGGCAACCTCATGGTAACAACAAGAGGAGACGGATGGATGGACCACGACCAAAGAGTATACTGGGGAAGCAAAGAGATGACGAAACTCCAGCCGCTGCCGCCATTTTGGACTGAAAACGTTTACTATATTTATATTTTATTGTTCAACGCAGGCCATTTCCGTAGAATACGCTGATGGAATAGAAATGATTTTGTTTTACTTTTGTACGGCACTTTTTAAGCGGAGGTTTTACTGGCATCCGATAGACGCTTTCCAGCCCAAAATGGCGGAAGTGTAGTTTTGCTGCTGGGCGCTGTTGATGCAATGGAACGAACAATTGACTTTCACTTCTTGGCAATATACGTTCTTTGCCGCGACAACCTGCAAGGCGTAGGTCATGTGAACAACGAGGGTGGCCTAGCTAGCAGCACTACTGCTTGGTAATATACTAGCATGTTCACTGCCGGCTGCTGAGTTTTTATTGTTTTAAATAGCACAATGGACACATTTCAGTTGGAATAGATGATAGAAAATTATGTTGTCTAATATTTACAGTGTCATTGAGCTGTGCCCTCTTCATTATTTGATATTTCTTTAGACATTGGATGTTAGCTAACGTTAGCTAGAAACAATAAAGACACATGGCAGGTTTATTAAAAAGTTTTTTCCCAGCTAATTTTCTAAGGACAGTTGTGTTATGTGCTTCTCTTCACTGTTGACCTTCTTCTACAGAAGCGACATGTAGACAAGCTAGCAATGCTACCAAAAACTAACCTACTGACGCCTTCAGCTGTCATAGTCGCTCATGTGACTCTTTTACACTTTAGCGATTAAACAAACAAGATATAGAGTGTTAATTAGTGATCTTTAGAGCTGTTGGTAGCATGGATGTATTAAGAGAACTGGATACAGCGTTGGAGGCGGAGCCTCGGTCATTCCTATGAGAGTTGCTCATTGGTGCATGAAGCCTAAATGGCTCGACTTCCGTTTGGAAAAGTACCCGTATCTTGGCGGATCTAGAGCAACTGGGACATGCGCAGTAGCATCCGCTCAGTCACATGACTCGGTCACGGGGTCCCAACGTCACGGTCTGGGTCTCACTCACATGAACGGAGGAAGGGAAATAACTCTGGATTCAGCTATTAGTGCATTTTATAACTTTAAAAACTTAATTTTTGAAATAAGGGCTTTTAGAGTGTTCGTACTGGGGAGTTGATTCACCTCAAAAAAATGTATCCGCTGAGTTACAGACGTCTCTTTCTCAATGTAAGTCTATGGGAAAAAGTATTTTTGGGCCCAACGGCATCACATGACTGACACAGAAGTTGCAGTACCGCCGTTTGGCCACTACGAAAGTCCGGATCATCGACCGGCGCACTTCCTGGGGGCTTGCTCCTGGCTCAAGCTTCATATTTAGCGTACAGGTATAAGAGTGATATCATCTAACTCAGCAAGAAGGCGAATAAGCACATTTCCGTAAATTTCAAACTATCCCTTTTAAAAGCACTAAAAGATTGAGCTCACCTCGATCAGGGGTCCCTCAGACTGTAAGATCTTGATGACCATCACCATGGGGATGCAGATCATGGAGGACAGGGCCAAACACCAGCCAAGACCGATGGCCCAGTCAGGGTACTCATACACCTTGTTATAGGTCAAGGGCTTGTACTTCACCAGGGAGAAGACAAAGCAGCCCTGGGAAACAAACACATGCTTCCTTTAGTACACGTTGTACAGCTCTCTGTGACCTTGGAAGTTCAACTATCAACATTTGTCACATCGTCAACAATATCTCGTCCAACCCAATAAAGTGGCGCTCCAAAAGCTGCCGCTCATCTCTCACCATGCAGAGGACAGGAGTGATTACGGTCCAGCTCCATTTCATCCAAGCGTTTGGTCTGTAGCCAATCATATCCTCAACGCCATCGTAGAAATTATCCACTCCTATCCAACACAAAGAGAGCAAAGAATAACATGAGTGCTAGCACATATTTTGTATATAAGATATCAGCAGTCTGTACTGTTCATGTGTTATTGCTTGTTATTGCAGAATGACCTTCATGTCTGCCTTGAGAAATGAGCAGGTTTATAGCCCCTTATCTCCGGTGTCTGCCCTGAACTGCAGCATTTCCACTGGGTCATGTACCATATACTGTTATAGTATAAACAGTCTCGGCTTTGTCAGGTATAACTAGCTTACTGGGTCATCACTTATCCTTCCTCAGAGTTTATTGTCGTGAACTATGTGTTTTATTGCATTGTTTAGGGTGTGTGTATGTTCCTTAACAATATGTTCTTTTATTCAGTTTTTAGTTTCTTTTTAACATCTTTAACAGCATCATTAAGGTCCTTTATGATGCTGCTACAATAGCATCTATAACGGCAATTTATATAAAAAAAAGTTTCCAACGGTCTAGGACACTTGTTCCCAACTTTTTTGACTTGTGATAGATTTCATATGTCAACCAAAGAGTCATGTTCCCTTCTAAAGGTAAAACTCGTCAGTATTTCACAAGAAATATTTGAGAAGACTGTAGGCGAAATTCCTTTCTTCATTTGTTAATCTGTTAAAGCCCCGGAAATTGATAACATTACATATTGATGACTAGATAAACAACATTTAAAGTAAAAAAAAGTTAGCAAACATTGTGTAGATAAGCAACCTGAACTTTCTCCCACAATTTATGTGACATGCCAAGCAGCACTTTGTTTTTGTTTATATCTGTAATCCTGAAGGCCAGGGACACTGAAGCCTTGGATTTAAGATGGATCTATTTATGTATCAACAATATTTGTTTCTCGACTGAATAGACTTAAGTCTGGGACTGTGTACGTGGAGAAGATCATGGAACTGGGTCACTTATAAAAAGTATTTTTGGGTTACTGAGGGAATGTTTATTAAGTGAAGAAAACTTTGTTTACCGCTCAGGCTAAATCTCCATGAGAACATTATGAGTTTATATTTTAAAGGACCATAAAGAGCTTTTCCTGATAAAACTGAAGGGACAATTGACTGAACTTGTGTTGTGTTAACCTCTTATAATTGCCTGGATTGACACCATTGTTCAGATATGGGGGGTTATTCCTGTCATGGTGTTATTGCCTGTGAATGTTGAAGCGGTGATACAGAGTTAGGGGGTGGAGACTAGTTGGAAGCTGTAGTAAAGGGTAGGAATAAGAAATGAAATATCAGGGTTGTTCTGAGCCCCTTAACCTGAGTCTTGGGAATTTCTTGAGGGAAAAATACTAGCCTCACAGTCACAGAAGTATGCATATAGTGGTTGCACTATATGATTTACTGCAGTTAATAGAATCAGATGGCTTCACAATAATAGTTTATTATTAGAAGATGCAGCATTGTTTTCATTCCAATTAGGTTTTTTTCATTAGGTTAAATGTTCTCTCTTCATTAATAATAGTAGGACATAATCTGGTGGGAGGCAACCCTGGATAGCCAATCACAATCTAGCGGGGGACCAACACCATCCCCACCCCCCTCACCACGCCCCTGCATGCAGTTAAAGTTATTTACTACTGACGTGGGAAGAACCACAAGGACACCTTTGTTTACCACCAAAGAGATCATTTGTGCTTTTTTTTCCTCAACCCTTCAGGATCATTACTCTGAAAAACGACACACGTTACAGAAACCTATCTCACATCGAGTCGTTTCTACTTACCATAAACCCAGGCTACAGCGATGCATTCAAAGAATGCAACCCACAAAAGGCACACACCACTGGCTGCATAGTAGTCAAAGAGCTGGAACACATACATGCCACCCTGGAAAAAAGACAAGAAGGAAAGCCACATTAATTACCTCTCTGATGTGTGTGGAGCGAAAGAAAGTCACAGAGATAGAAGGGGGGGGGGTGTTGAGAGCACAAGAATGCTGGCACCCTACCAATAGAAGCAGAGTTCAACAGGTGCTGAGACGCCATTGAAGCGCGGTTAACTGCTAAACGGAAAACGGCATTCCGAATTGTTCCATTCAGACACGCAGGATGTGAGTGGCGAATGTGGTAGGAAGCCATATTTGGTCGTAACAATGAGGCAGCCGACAGGCAAGTGGAAAGTCTGTGGCGTTATCTCTGCCGCTGATCCGACTACACTGCCTCTCTTTTCCTATTCTAAACAGGATAAGCAGTAGGAGTGAGAGCGCAGAGGCTCCTGTGAAGTGACTGTTGGTGAACTTACTTTCGTTACCATGGCGAGTCCCAGGAGATAGCTCATGAAACACATCACGGCTATAAAGATCTCCCGTCGGTAACCCTTCCTGAGATAGGCCGGATATAGATCCACGATGGAGGTGATCTGTCCTTCCACTTCAACAAACTGTGGGGAGAAAACCAACTATTAAGTTCTCAGAGGACAAAAAATCTGTGTGCATGCAGCTCTACTGTACAAACCAGTCATTAGAGAATGAGAGCCGTCTTTGTTGAGCAGTAATGAGACTTTAAACAGGGCTGCTCTCTGGTTTGTTGCTACCAAGACACCACAGAAACAAAAACAACACTGTCTCTCCGTCTGTGTCTGCCTCTTGCTCCCCTGTGTCTCCTCATTGCCTCATAATGTCAAAACAAAATTATGAAATTGTTCCTATTCACAAAGAATGTACTTCTTTGTTGCGCGAAAACCAAACAAAAACCCCTTACATAACAGTGGCATGTATGTGTGAGCGATGTTAACAATATATAGCATTCAGGACTACAAATCTGCGTGAATTTTATGGTCAAGAAACACACCCACACACACACACTGTACAGTATCTGGCAACATTTCTCTCATGGAAATAGCCCCATGAGTATTTACATGTACTCAAATTTAGAGAGTCGGCCTGATCTCGCAGTTGGCTGGCCATGTGCAGGACTGAGTTAGCACCGGTGTAGAATTACACTTGGAGGCAGGAAATTTGATATGACCGGCGAATCCCTCGGGCGCACACTTGTGTTTTGTCTACGTAGATTATCTTGTCTTAATCAAAGCTCTGCCTGCTATCAAAGCTAGATGGCTTGCATGCAAGCTATTATAATGACTTCTACTAACTAAATGTTTGGCCTTTAACGGCTATCAACTTCTAAAATCTTAATTTGTGGTATTACAGGGGCATTAAAAGGACTATAAATCTCACACAGTGGTGCGGTCGAGTGCGATAGTAAAATGCCTTTGTGGGAACAGGCTGCTTTTCTTGTCTGTCAGTTATCTGATACCTTGGAGACGCTAGATGTGGATCAGAGAGGCACTAAATGTGTTTTACACATTAGGGCTGGCAGGAGCCAACTAACCCATGGGACCTGGAAGGTGTCTGTGTGAACTAAATGGGCAACTAACCGTTCTGTACATAGCTTCAGTGATTGTGAAAATACTGACCTGGCTGTCGAGGCCCAGAAGCAGCAGCATGATAAAGAAGAGGATTGCCCAGAGGGTTGGCATCGGCATCATGGACACAGCTTTAGGGTAGGCGATGAAGGCCAAGCCGGGACCTGGAGGGAGAACATAGAGGGGACGGGGAGAAGGGGCGGAGGACAGACTTAATATTTCTATCTGATTTCAGCTTGGACGACATAGGGGGATTAGAAAAATAATGTAAAGATTGAGCTAGAGAGGCTGAGCGGGGTCTGGCGCTGCCAATAATCTACAGGAAATATGATCTAATATGTCCAACAATTGAAAGACATGGGATGACGTTAACTGTAAAGTGTTTATTCCAAGTTGGCTCTATGTGTTGAGTTGCTATAGGGAAATAAAATTCCCCTTAGGGTGTTTTTTCATGCTCCAATGTTCTGTATGTGTTAACTTCCAGGAAATATCAACCACCCTGTTCTTTTACACTGTACATGTTACATAACATCCTACTGTTTATACTGCACATGACATACCCAGACCCTTTTACCGCACATACTATTCATTAGGTTCAAACTGTACATGTCACATATAACTCTATATGCGCTTTTGCTACTGTTTGCACTATCTGGTAAAATGCTAATCTGCATTTCTGGTACTTAATGTGAGCAATGACAATAAAATGGAATCTAATCTAATATAAACAAAGCAGATGAGGATCGTAGCAAAGCAATTAACCATTAACCAACAAGGTATAACAAGAGCATGAAACACAAAGTCAGCAGTCACACGATCAGCTGAGTAAAATGCAAGTTATTTCTGCATGAAAAATATTCATGAATTTTGGTTCTGTGTTTTCATATATGATGGAATATCTTGTATGTAACACACTAACATGCCATCACATTATAATTACTGCCATTGTTATACAATAATTATAGTTTGATTTCACAAGATTATATTCAAGTTGCAGTCTTAAAGAAAGCAAAGAGTTTAATTTGAAACTGAACAGAGCGAGCATGCTGAAAGAAGATGCATCTCCTTCAAAGTCCACATAGAGTATAAAGGAAGGCAGAAACAGAACCGGTGGCGTCCACCTCAGGAGGTCCACAGCTTGTTAACAGAACTGGGCTTACAGAAGAAATATCACCTCAGGGTGCCAGTGGACATAACAGTAGAGTACATACAGTACGGTGCCAATCTTCTTAGCAATGTCCCCTGGTCAAAAAGATGTAAAGCTACTAAAAGACATGACTTGAAAGTTGAGTGTGGGACATGAGGACACCTGGTGCCATTGAACACTTGTAGCAATGATGAGGAGCTCTTTAACACCGCAGTTCATTGTGTAGCTAAAACACGCAGCACCAATGCCGTGTGATCTGTCCTCCGAAAAGGTGCAAGAGATTTCACACTGAAGTAACAATTCTGTTTCTTTGGGGCTTTAATTCAAGGAGTGTGCAATTGCCGATACTTCTACATTTCAGCATCATCGTTTCCGAAACTTGACTTTTTTGATAAGTTTCCAATTGTCTTTTTTTTTTGGCAACAGTGCCCACCATCACTGCTGCCATCACCTTGGACCCTCGTACCTGACTCTGCCACAGTGGCAATGTCCACCCCTTGTTCTTGTGCCATGAAGCCCAGGACGGAAAATATTGCGAAGCCAGACACAAAACTGGTACCGCTGTTGAGGCCTCCCAGCAGCAAACAGTCCCTATGTCACACATATGTCATGGAGGTTGTTAATGAACACAAGCGGAACCGAAGTTCCCATTTTCTTTTTCACGCAACCGTCTCTGACACGAGTTGCTGTCACTACTAAAGTCCCACTCTCCCCCCCAGCGGAAACACAACTCACCTGTAGCAGTTGTATTTGTATTTGTTGTAGCTCCCCAGTGACGTCATGGCTCCCAGGCAAATGGCGTAGGAGAAGAAAATCTGGGTTCCTGCATCAATCCACACCTGAGGAGACAGAGGAAGAGGTGACTTTCATAGTGTTTTCCAGAATAGATGAGGTCAACCTTATTTGGATATCTAGCAGATGGGGAACCAGAATGTGAGTACAATATTTACTATACTTTTAGCTCTGTCTTTGGTCTCCACCAACCCCTGAAGGCAATATCTGCCTATTTAGTTGCTAAATGCTCCACTTTGTTCACCAGCTAGTCACTAATTGTGTCTGTCTGAGGTGCTGAGGAGCAGGTAGTGTACAGTCAGTGGGTTTTTAGAGATTTTTCACTGAAATCAGCTGCCCACCACAGATGAGAACGGTGAGACGGAACTAAAACAGCAAAGCTTTAGCAGAAAACCATAAGCTTAAAGATGCTATAGAGCTCCCTGTGGGTTCATCACTACGAGCAACCCCTTTCACACATAGGTAGTCATGTGATCTATTGCTAATATACAAATAATGATACTATTAATCAAATAAAGCTATAATGCAATAACAGTCACCACAATTTCCACATTAGCAAAGCTTCAACAAATATTAAAAAACAGCTAATTAAATATACACTTAGCTCTTGAGCAGTGGTGTAATGTCAGTAATTTTATCTGAAAGCTCATGAGTATCGTGCACTCTGTGAGGCATAGTCAAATCTTATTTATTTCAACTCGGCTTTTGCACAGGACACATGTGGGCTAGTCGACCGAGACGTCAGCTTGGTTTTGATGTTAATCTAAATCTCTCATGAGAAATTATGTAATCGAGTTACACAACAAAAAAAAAAAAAGAAAAAGAAAAAATATCTTCCACTACATTACAGTGGTTTAGATATTGAGAGTTAGATGAGAAGCCACTTCAATATCCGTCTGTTAAATATGGAGCGACAGGCAGCAGCCAGTTAGTTTAGCTTAGCATAAAGACTGGAAACAGGGGGAAACAGTTAGCTTGGCTCTGTCAGAAGGTAACAAAATCTGCTTACACTGCTTACACTTCATTTGTACATACTAAACAAACGAGATATAATGTGTTAATTAGCGAGCTTTAGAGGTGCGCGTACGGACATGAGAGTGGTATCAATCTCCTCACCTAAATGTCAGCAAGAAAGCAAATAAGTGTATTTCTTAAAATGTCAAACTATTCCTTTAATACCTGGAGACAGAAATGTTAAAGATATGAAAGGGAGAAAAGTTTTGATCCTACCTCTGGGTCTTGTAGGCGGGTCAGGTTAGGGTAAAGGTAGAATTTGATCCCTTCAGATGCCCCCGGCAGGGTCACTCCACGCACCAACAGCACGATCAGCATCACAAATGGGAAAGTTGCTGTGATGTAGACCACCTATGGACAGGAAAATTGGAATTATTTGCCAAAATACCGAGCAACACTTATATATTTATGACTCATCACCGTTGAGATATAATGGGATAAACACAACTTCCTTCTCATTTCTAACTTGTGTTTTTCCGACTGCAGGACAAAAGAAAGATTGTTCTAGTTATCTGACAACAATTCCCCTCTAATTTCCCAAGTATTTTCACATAGAACAAGTAGGCCATGAAGTCATGATGAGGGTTTGCGGTGGAGGGCATGAAGCAGTACATTAATACTGCATAAAGGCTTCTCACTTTCTGAATCGCTCTCTGGTTAAAGATTGATCATTTTCATGCACAGTAATCACAACATCTTGCATTATACATGGAGCTAAACCCACAAGTAGTCCTTAGAGTTCAAAATTTTCCACACAGAGCTCCTCCTGTTGGCTCTGGCCCAGTTTCTGTCCCGCTTACAGAAACAGAGAGAGGTCTAAGGAGCGGCAGTCAACTGTTTACAGCCGGCAGTGAGTCTGGCCAACAAGAAACTTCCAGGACAGCGCGGAGGCTTGTGTCTCTAAATCAACCAAATTAACTGCTTTCCAAGCATGTGGCCTTTCTCAGAGCAACAGTGTTTTGTCACTGACTTGTCAGGGTAAAAAAAAAAAAAGTAAAGGCCAAACAGCAACCAGGCAACACAATAAGTACAGGATGTGTCTACGCCTCAGCACTCACTTTCCCAGTGGACTTGACTCCCTTCCAGATGCAGAAGAAGCAGATTACCCACACTGCTAGGAGACACAGGGCCAGGTCCCACTTCACCTCCCCGATGTCCTCGATCCCGTCGGAGATGCTCAGCACATTGCGTCTGCAGAGGATACAGAGGCAAAGAAGGGGTTAATGGCAGTTTGTGGAAACAGAAGAGATTATCATTTTCAAACACAAACAAGGAAGTAGATCCTGTGACACCTCTAGACCATGACATGCTGCATAAACATTTTCAGTTTGGAGCCGTTCACTGTGATGAATCAGGGCAAATTCAAACATGTAACAAAGCAAATGGGCACGAAAAAGGCGACTAAAGTCAAACTTCGAGGAGCTGCATTTAATGTGTGAAAGGTGCTGCACAAATAGATAAACTGACAAGAGAGCTAAAAGTAAACTGTGCCTTTTGTAGGGATTGTGCCTGTTCAAACACATTTACGCAAGCAAGATAAAGAGCCAATGTTACTTCAGTATATTCACGTGTGAGTGTGAGTGTGTGTGGGTGTGTGTGTGTGTGTGTGTATGTGTGCGCGCGTGTGTGTGTGTTTGTGCTGTCGTTGAATACTCACTCCCAGAACTCGGTGACGGGGGAGGTGAAGTTGGTCATGTTGGCTGCCAGCCATAGGGTCTTGTTCTTGCGGACTGTGTCCTCTATACAGTATTCTGTGTTCCAGGGCTGATTGCATTTCGCCCAGGGGAGCTCCGGCTGAAAGCACTGGAACAGGTAGTAGAGTCCCCAAGCCAAGATCACAATGTAGTAGACGTTCAGTAGAGATACGATCACAACAGAGGCATAGCCAATACCTGGAGACGAGGAGGAAAGAAGGCAGATTTTCAGCTAAAGATATCATCCAAGACTAGAGTTATTATTAAGCATTTGTTATGTTTCTGGTCACCTGAGTGCAATATTCACTCTCTTTTAGCTCTGTTTTTGGTCTCCACCAACTCTTGAGGGAAATATCTGCCTCTTTAGCTGCTAAATGCTCCACTATGTTCACCAGCTACTCGCCGACTCTGTCTGTCAGTGGGTTTTAAGAGCATTTTTGCTTAAAAAAGCTGCTTGCTATGACCAAAAACGACGCTGATGAGAGGGAACCAGATGTAAATTGAGTTGAGTTCCACCGTTTAGCCACTACAAAAATTTGCATCGACAACCCGGCACTCTTCCTGGGAACTTGCAAGCTCCCCGGTGTACTTCTGACCACACCCAAACACGCCCATCAGTGGTACTGGGTGTAGACAGAGTTGCAACTTTCAGCCAGAGAGGGCAGCAAACACAGATTTTCACCTTAGTGGTAAATAACTCTTTAAATGAAGACTTTGTATGAGGTGCAGATTGCGGCTTAACAACTTTGAAAGCAGGCTATCACAAACGTAAATAACAACTGACTCAAAGAGGGGAAAACTTCCCGAGCTCGACTCTGCTATCTACTGTTATAATGTCTTTAGTGTTTTAACGCTATTTTTAGATGACTTTGCCACGAACCTGGACACAGAAATCCCCGGTACTCTTCCACTGCTCAAGCGTATTTTTAAACTCATCATCTCTGTCGCCCCCACCGCCTCGTTCCCACATACCAAATGCAAACTGATAGACAAGTCAATGCTGTGACAGGTGTGTCTGTGTATGTGTGTGTGTGTGTGCACTCGACTGTGTGCTGGAGCACAGGGAGTAAAGTCATGAATTTCACCGTGTGATAAAAACACGTGAAGGCAAGGGGGAGGGAGGGGGGAACAATGGGGAGGTTTGTGATTGGCCAGTTTTGTGGCCACTTGTGGACTTTCTCTGCCGTGCCAGACGCCGCGCCAGATGGACAGACAGCAGCCTCAGCGCTCCTTGAATAGCGGAGACCATCGGCAGCTGCTGGAGATCCGGTGAAAGCACAGCATCCTCTTTTTTTCAAGTCACGTCCCGTGTGTGAACATGAGTAAGAGCGTCACGGCAGCTGCTGAAGGTGCGGTGCCTCAGTGCCTGTCTACAGCTGTCACTCAAGGGTAGAGGAAAGCACCGAAGAGCAATGAGTGGCCCTTGAGTGTTTTAACGTATGAGTGGCTAATTGGTGATCTCAGGTCAAGAGACCCGACCCTGACAACACAGTCACAGGAGACACACAGTAATCATAACAACCCATAAGCTAAGAGAAAACACACTGTCAACAGAAATTATTATGTTTTCATGCAGACCTGCTGCATGAGACTGTTCCCATCGCTAGGCAACTTGATGTTTCTTTTGCTGGTCTGTTTCCACGGCAACCAAGAACTCATCACTCACAAAACCTGCAATCCAAGGATGACTCCAAGCATGTGGTGTTTGTATATTTATGTTTCAGTAAATGTGTGTGTTCGCAGGTATGTATAATTAAAGTATACTAATATCATTCACCCTCCATGACACTCAATATTCCTGCTTTACTGTGCTGTGTAATGTTGTTTACTTAACACTAAGTAGCCTAATGAAGGAAGACTGGTCCAATTACAATTTCAGCAGAACATAATGATGAATACTGGACTGAAACAGGCAAAAAAATCAGGGCAGGATTCTCGTTTGAGCAAATGAGGCTTTTACTCAGCGTTAAATATTAAATGATCTTGTCAGGGGTGATTTGTGCTGTGATGCAGAGTCTCTTATTTCTCTGTCTCTATGTGTGAATGTGTGCAGTGTTTTTATGTGCTTGGACTGACCAGTGAAGATGGGGCAGATCTTGGCCCAGCAGGTGATCCCTCCTTCAGAGGTGTACTGGCCCAGCGCAACCTCCAGGAAGAACACAGGCAGGCCACCCCCGAACAGGAAGATGAAGTAAGGGATGAGAAACGCACCTGGGAGGACGGATACAGGAGGTGAGACATCTTCTAGCAACGATCAACAGCTACGATTTTTTGGCTAAATGTATCTTCTGCCTACCTCCACCATTTTTATAACAAAGGTAAGGGAAGCGCCAGACGTTTCCTAATCCAACGAAGCCTCCGGCCACGGACAGGACAAAGTCAAGCTTACTAGCCCACTTCTCCCTCTGAGGAGCCTTGCCTTCGGCCTCGTCCTCGGGCCGCGTGCCTGGGCTCTTCCCCGGTGAAGGTTTCAGGGTGTCCTTGTGGAAGTCCTTCAAGCATTGGAGCTTCTCTTTTTGTGCCATGCTGTGGACGGCAAATCGGAAAAAGGACAAGATGGAGAGAGACAAAGACAAAGAGAGACAGAGGTGAGTGGGATAAGACACAGATCGGGAGGAGCATTAAGGAGATAATGCTGTCTCCTGATTGCGCTACAGCGTGCTGTGTAACTACTGAGCCCATGATAGACAGTGCTATGTTGCTAATCTTGCTAATCTGAACGACTGATGCACGGAGGTCATTGGGACTAGAGACTGTTTGGGGAGCTGATGTGCATCAAAATAGACATTTAACAAGGAACATCCAACTATGTTTCTTCATCCGTCTCAATCATTCAATCAACCAATCAATATATATATATATATATAAGAAAAACATTGTTAAACATAGCAATAAAATCACCCAAACTGCAAGACAACCACCTTGGCGACAGCATGTGCACATTCCCATTTTGATTAGCTGTTTCCCCACTTTCCTCTGAGTCCCAGGGTGTATTTTTCTGCTCAGCAGGGGGCACATTGTCACTGAAGGAAAAGGAAGGGAATGTTTGGACCCGATACGCGCCTTTAAGACCTCGCCTGACCCTGGAGGAAAGTTTTCTCTTAGCTTTCTCCCATGCTACCGTATCAGCAACAAGTCCAACTCCGTAAGCCAAATTTAGAGACGAAGAAACCCCCCCGCATTCCCAAAGCCCTGGCTGCTCTCAAGACGATATAACGGATTAGGTTCACTTGAGTGTTTACACTGTATACCGCCTTTCCAAGAAAGACGGGTTTTGTTCATACTGACCGAGGTATCATATTTCCCCGCGTGAGCCAAAGAGGAGAAAAGAAACCCTAATAGGACAGGAATAACTGCGTGAGACGTGCCAAGAAGACTCTGATTTAAGCTGCCAGCTGGCATATGATAAAGAAAAAAAAAGAGGGACAATAAAAAAGCAATAATTACTTGTAATACAAGTGGGAAAAGTTTTCTGTTCTTTTAAAAGAATATCAAATACTTCGCTTAACTCCTGCGGGCCCAAAAATAATATGCTATTTGTCGAAACTCAGATAAAAGAACAAATTGTACAAGAAAGTGTCCAAAGCATGGAGCTGAGTTTTGTCCTTGTTGAAACAAAGTATAGAACTATAGGAGATTTAAAAATGTACAGCATGTCCCCTCTCAGGAATGGCTACCAACATTCCTTCTCACCGCTCACATTCCTCCTGAGAACTATGTGTCTCTTCACTCAATCAACGCCCGAACAATAACCCCTCCATTCCCCCCAGTGTGTGCACACTGTGTGTCCCATCATTTTCTAGGATTTCTCTCTTCCTGTTACGCATGACAAGTCAACTTGAACCGCTTTCCATTCTCAGACCTCCTTACATAACTGGATCAGTTCTTGCCCGCTCTGTTTTCTCATCCTGTTTCTCTCTCCCTCTTTTTTTTATCTCTTTTCCCCCCTTTTTTCCCCTTCGTCTGCTTAGCGTATGCTTTCACCTGCCTGCATGGTGTTAAGAGGCTGTCTGCCCACAAGATAAGACTTAAAACAAACTGTCCTTGGGATTTAAACCAGACATACTTGACTACAAATTCCTTAACCGTTTAAAAACAAAAAAAAAATATTATAACTGCTTAAATCCTCACTGATGTCAAATCCTGTGATCCACAAAAGACAACAATAAAAATCTCTTTTAATTTTTTTCTTTCTCTATATTCATCCAACCTTTTAATAGACTCCTACATTATACACAAGCATTACGCCTCTTTTCATTAAGTCCATTCATGCAGAAAAACTTAACACATGCAAACCCTGAAAAAATCAAATCTCTTTTCCAACAAAGCAGTTTTAAGAAAAACTTACATTTCCTTCATGGCTGCGACTATGTATAGAGTTCCTCTCTCTCAGCTGTCACCATTCCTCTGTACTGAATGCCTTTATGCCGATACGGGTCACAAGAAGTGGAGCTGACAGCAGGGCCCACCCCCTTGGCTAAAGACAATTAAATCCAAAGTGGAGATTGGACGCAGCCTCGCTGTGACAGACAACTCAGGTACCAACGTGGGAGACTGTAAATTTCCACTTCCCACTACTGCCTGCCCACAAACGTACACACAGCCCAGGGGTGGGGGGGGAGTATGTGTCACACACACACACACACTTCTTATTCATGTTGGGAGACACAGAGGACAATTCAGAGGCTGGTCCAACACTGGGGGGTTGGCCGTGAATTATGATCTTGTACAAATGGATGAACTGAAGGCAGCACTGAGAGATTTAAAGCCCTTCTTTTTTCAAAAACCACTAAAACATGTGTTTCATAACAAGAGCCCCTCATAACATCCCAACGCCACTCCCATCTTTGCATCTTTGTGTGAAAACTATTTTTATTCCCACGTATGCTGTGATAATTCCCGGCATGCTGGACATTTCCAATCACTAACCCTCCATTCTTTCATGACATGCGGTTGGTTATCTGTGAAATGTAAACAAGTACAGTATCAGCCTATAAAAGCTCCTAATAAGGTAATGTGTCTCTCTCTCTGCTCTGTCCGTGAGTCTGTTTAGATACCACTCACTGCTCCGAGAGCTCACAATTGCCGGACAAAAGGCTGGCATGCAAGAGTCAATTAAAAACTGATGAATTTCTCTGAAGGATTTGCAAAGTTAAATGGGGGACAAGGATCAGCTGATGACGAGCTGTCGTTTAAACGCCGCACACACACACACACACACACCTTTGACACCTCTTAGCTTTTCATGACGCCGTAATCCGTCATATTTTGGTCGGTGTCATGCTCTGTATACTATTTTTGGTTATGTAACCTTTGACAGACGCCGTCTAAGCTATTGTGCGAGAGACCACAGGATTTGTATTTTGAAGGTAGATGCTTGCAGCTGAAAGAAAACCTGTTTTATGTGGGTCATCTCATGAAATCAAACAAACAAAACAAAATAAAAAGTGAAAACCTTGTGGTGTTTGTTCATTACTCATAGCTCACGGAAAGCCTGTGAAAAGGAGTCCGTTATTGTGCAGATTGCAAAAACGCTATTCAGTCTTCCAGCTTCAAACTACAGTTTCTGTTTTGGTTTCATTGTGACTCGCCTTCTAAGATTCGATCTGAGTTTTTAGCTTTACCATCGTGGTGATAAGATATCTATAGGGCTGACGCGAAATGCTTCGAAGCTTTGAAACCATCGCCATGATATTCATATCTCACCGAAGCTTCGAAGCCCAAAAAATGATGTTAGGGACAGCCCCACAAGATATCTTGCAAATGAGGAGCAGATTTATGTGCATGTGAGTGTTTTTGTGTGGTGTTTGAGTAGAAATATTACCTGAATCTAGAAAACCACAGCACAAGAAAGACAATAAAACTGTATTATCTCTTAATTTAGCAGAAAAAAACAATCTTTGTCTAAAGGTAAATGTATATGTTGAAACATGGATACAAGCTTTTAAACCACTAACTCAGAAAGTCACATTTTCCCAATCAGTAGTAGGTAAAATGATTGTGGATTGGGGTTACACACATCAATCAATGATACACTGGACAGGGTTGAGACCAAAGAAGTATATGTGCCACTATAGGCACAAGATATAAGCTATGAAATGTCTTAGTTCATCAGACCTAGTTCAGCAGACTCTCCTCTAAACTGTGCACAATTCACTCATCCATAGATTTATTCAGTGGATGACTTGTGGGTGTGGAGGGTGAAGCTGCACCTGGAGTCTGCAAGGAGACAATAAACACATTTCACCCCCCCACTCACACTCACACACATCACACACATCACACACATCACATGTCACTGTGAAGTCGGGGCTGCGCCTGAACGCACCATTGCAAACCTTCACAAAAATGATGAAAGAGAGAGCCGAGAACCAGGGTCTCTTATCAGCTATAAACACAGGAAACAGGGTTCAAAGGCCACATCCGAGTGTTTTTATTTTATATAACCCGAACAATATTTGCTTTTTTTTTTTTTTTTAAAGCAAGGTTAAAACGCCAGGCTTTTCTATTATGGGAATAATTAGGACACAACATCATGTCAAAGAGAAAAGAGAGCAAAATGTGGTTCTGTTTATATCAAGAGAATAAAAGGAAACAGATGTTAAACATCAAAATACAGTGACAAATTCCACGTTTTCAAAAAATCTTAAAAAAACAGACATCTTAAAAGCGGAAGCTACTAATCTTATTATATCTTAGAATAAAAAAACATCATTTACTATACTTAATATACGTAAAGAAGATGCAGATGAATTACCTGTCCTCGTTTTTACTTAGCAGCCAGTTGTTCCTTGTTTGTGTCTCCTACGTTGTTAACGCTGAGTGAAACAATTTAATCTATGTTTCTGTGAGACCATTGTTTCTAGAGCTGGTGCGCGTTAATATCAGTTTGAGTGGAAAATCACCAGCTTCTCCATGCAACAACTTCTTAAAGCGACAGCATCCCTCCGTCCTCCCTCCGCCCTTCACCTGCTCCTCTAACGGTCTACTGCTGTAATAACTACAGCATGTCCTCCTCATGGCATTCAGCCTACATATTGATTTACATTCACTTGCAAAATGTGCCAATGACGTGCAAAAAGCACAGGCAGATTCAAGATTCAAGATTCAAGCTCTTTATTGTCATTGTGTAGTACAACGAAATTAGATCGTGACAAATCCAATAGGTGCTAAAAAAAAGATAATAATATAAAAAAAAAGAGATAGTGCAATATAAAAATAAAAAAATATAAAAGATAATACAATAAAAAAAGAGAGAGTGCAATATAAATATAAAAAATATAAAATAAATATAAAAAATTTATAAAAGTAATACAATAAAAAAGAGAGAGTGCAATATAAATATAAAAATATATAAAAGATAATACAATAAAAAAAGAGAGAGTGCAATATGAATATAAAAATATTAAATATAATACAATAAAAAAAGAGATAGTTTAATATAAATATACAAAATATAAAAGATAATACAATAAAAAAAGAGATAGTGCAATATAAATTAAAAATATAAAAGATATAAAAAAATATATATATATAAAAGACAGCGAACAGGCAGTGAACATTTAGCAGATATGTTAATGTGATGGCAGATATATGCTGGTGAAAATCCTTTTTAAAAACACCAAAATAGTTAATGTGCAAATGATTTTTGATACCACTTTCTTATGGGCTGACCCTAATGGCTTTATCAATAGTTTAAAATGCTTTATAGATCAGTTATAAGCAAGGATAACAACAGATTTTGGGTTGCCAGGTTGTGGAAAATATCATTGGCAGGTGTTCTATTTGGTAATTATGGATTTTTAAAAGTTGGTAATCCATTAATAAATGCTCCTGGGGTTTCAATTTCAGAATCAGAATCAGAATCGTGTTTATTGCCAGGTGTAAGACATACACTAGGAATTTGCTTTGGTTTTGTTGGTGCAAATAAGCAGTATAATAAGAAAATAATAGATAAAAACGTTAGAATAAAATAAGAATAAAAAAACTGAAATTCTACCAATATACAATATACAATATAAGCTATAAAGAAAAATAAACATGATATAAACAGATAGTGCAAATATTCTTTCTACACTGTAAAAACTGGGATTGGGGTTAATTAATATTTAATTAATAAATAATAGTAACTTATACATAATAAAAAAGACTTTGGGCAGTTTGGAATCACATTGAGCTGAATTGAACAAATTAGAATGATTTATTAATGCATTTTACTTAGTTTTGTTTGAATAAAATCAGCTATGAATCACTGAGTAGAACTTAATTATATTTTATCAGTTACATTAACGATGCAGAAAATT
>CAKALU010063620.1:0-29826 GCA_916700995.1 Hozukius guyotensis | reverse complement strand
TTGGCTGTGGCAGGTAAAATTGTCAGGTCACCTGCCACCATACCGTGGCAGATATATTATATATAATATTATTTTTTAAAAGCAATTCCTAAATTAAAAATAGTCAGTGATTACAATTTTCTAGTGTATACCTGGCAATAAACACGATTCTGATTCTACATGATCCATATTTTTACTGTCTGTTAAAATAAAATGTTTTTATTATTATTTATTGTCCTTTATTTAACCAGGTTAGTCCCATTGAGATCAAAGATCTCTTTTACAAGGGAGACCTGGCCAAGATAGCAGCAAGACAGTTAGAGTGAAAGTAACAGACACACATAAATTAACAACATTAAAACTTGCTCATACAAAACACTTGCACACAGACAACCTGGACTGCAGCGATTTCACCAGAGCTTTAAACTCATTCAAGGTAACTAAGTTTTGAAGTTGAAGATCAGTTTGTACATTATTCCACGCAGTAGGTGCCGAAAACCTAAAAGCTTTCTTTCCCAATTCAGTCCGTACTTTGGGAACAACAAATTGCAAAATGTCCATAGAACGAAGATTATGACTTCCAGTTTTCCTTTTTAAAAGAGGTGACCTGCCACCTTGGCAGATTGGTTTGCCTTATATTCAAATATTACTTTTCAAAAGCAATTCCTAAATTCAAAATAGTCAGTGATTAAGGTTACATGATCCATATTTCTACTCTCTGTTACCACTGACTCAGTGTTTACTAGGGGTGTAAGAAAATATAAAAAATATGGAGTATTGCAATATTGTGTTTTGTGATACTGTATAGATTCTCAAAAATCCCTGTATTGATTTCTAATTAATAGTTTACAAGCAAAGATTAACTCAGTCAATACTTTATTTTATTTGAAAAGAGAAATGCAAATGCAGATCCTACTATTCTGATTGCATAAAAAAGTTTATTTTTTTACTCAGATTTTATGCATGTGGCGGTGTGTTTTTTATACTATGACCATTTTCTTAAATCAGAGTCCTAGTGTTTACAATTCTAAAGCGTTCTACATAGATTTCAGAAGTGGCAGACAAAAAAAATTGTGTGGCTAGTAGAAATGTTCAGTGACCTGCCACAGTGGCACGTGAGGAAAAAACTTAATTTCAGACCCTGCTCCCAGTACATAATGTCAATATTAAGTTACGCACTTGTCGTAAAAACTGCCTTGAAAGTGTAAGTGGCTGCAGGTTCAACAACTTGACGTACGTACGTCCTTTTACGTGGAAAACGTGTTTTTTATGAAGTTTTGTGTACCTAGTGCTCAAGTGCAAACTTTCCTAGTTTTCACAAGACAATATTGAAACGACGATGGGTGCACAAGTAAGATAAAACATGCTCTTTGCTCCAGTGAGGTTGTTCCTCTGATCATTGCCAATACTTTGCTCAATATTTATGCCCTCTAAAATCGTCAGTAAATGTCTTTTGTACCAAGTTACACTCTGGCATTTTGAACATGACAACGAAGACAATTATAAAGGATGACATCAACTAATGTTTGTCTGTAAAGTGCACTTTATTTTCAGTAAATTGCAGTGCAGATGATCCTATTTTGCCATCCCTCCATTCGGCCTTAGTTCTGAATGGGAACTTTTTCCCTGTGGTTCTATTTATGATCCCATGCCACACCCAGAAAGTCCTACATGGTTCGCATTAATTGTTATTTGGTCTGTGGCTCCCAGCTGTTGTCAGGAGTTTTATTGAGTCACATAACAGTTTGTTGTTAGATTAGCATGTTTATTCTTTCAGATGTGGGTGTACACACATGCTATTTGGAAGGTCAACAAAGTGGAAGCAGTGGAGGCAGAGCAAGCCACCTCCTTTCCTCAGGGATGTTGATTTTTTTTTTTGCAGCTGTATGGCTTCTGACCTCAGTGCTCAGTGCACACAGTCTTCTGTCAGACAGCAAAAGCTCACAGTGTAGCAGACGCAACTTCCCGTACCATCTTCCTCTTTTGTTACTGTCTTTCGCAGAACTTTAGAGATACTCTTCTTGACGTCTCTCCGTTCTCTGTGGTTTGAAGGTTAAGCTGCAGTGCTCCTCAACAGGCCGGTCCTGTTGTCCTCTCCCACATCAGCAGTGAGTGAGATCACCCTGCAGATAATGAAACAAAACAAGCTCGCTCTAAAGCAGCTTGTTTAGCAGGTTTCCACCCCATTGAGAGACACTCAGTGTGTATGTATGTATGTGTGTGTGTGTAACCCAACCCACACAGGGATCGCACACATACACACAGGCCAGCCGGCAGAGAAGAGGAAGTATTTTGTCTGTTAAGATTCGTGCAGACGGGCCTTTGGTTATAAACACACTGGCGAGAGAGCAATGTCGTAACTGCTCTCAGGCAAGAACACACACACAGATTAGACTACCACTCAGTGCAAATTAATTCAGATGAGTGGGATTTTGCACTGTGAGAGCACTTGACACGTATCAGCTGTAATTAACATGAGAGATTTCATTGTGACCTCAGTTTCACTGCCTGTGCAGGCCCTCCACTTCACGTTGACAGGACTAACATGCACCAATGTGAAAGTTACACCACTTTGCACTTTGCAGATATGCTATGGCAATCACACTTGTACATGCTCATCCTTTTTATAGGAAGTGGTGCACTGTAGTGTTTACCATCTTTTTTTATCCAAATGATAACACGTGCAGCAGCTACTTTTCTGTATGACTGTTGCTGCTGTGCAGGTGTTTTTGAGGGCAGACAAGGTGGAACAGTAGAAGTTAAACTCGTAGCTGCAAGGTCGAGTCTCACTTCAACCTGGAAGCACTCGGGAGGTGCTGCATATCGCTATAGCAACAGGCGAGTTAATGTAGAGGTGAGTCATTGTTGATCTAAGAGCTTGTTTGAGCTAAGGAGCTGCCAATACCTAATCCCAATACCATGTTCAGGCGCCTGTTGCACAAAACTCTGAGTGTTTTTAGTCTTATAGGATAATTGATTTGCAAATTCTCTGTGGTGACAACAGTATTGAGCGCTGAGCTGTTGTTACTGTCAGTAATTGTTGCTCTATGGTTTCCCCAGTGGCCCAGGTCTTTTTCTTTGTTGAGGTGGTGCACGTTGTGTGTGTGAAAGGCTGGTTTCATCTCTGTGTCCCCAGGCATGAAAATGATCCTCCTTTCCCTTTCTGCGGCACCAGCGACAATAGAAAGAGAGTCACTTAGTGCTGGGAAGACACACATTTCAGTAGACTGTGTGATTCAGACGCAGAGCGTAAATTAGGGCTGCACGATTTATACATTTTTTTAGCGAAATCACATTATGTCCTACTGCAATTTTCAAATTGCAGGATGAGGAGGAAATCGCAATATTTGTTAAAGGTGAAATGTGTGTCAAAATACCATTTTCTTCTTTTGATTGTCAATAATGAATCAAACAGTAACTGCACAGTGAAAAGATTTTGTTTTGCCCAACAAGACTCGCAACACATCCATCTACTCACTCAAAAAAAAAAACACACGAACAACCATAGCCGGCCACAGAAAATATATTCTAAATTATGGATAAATAAATTTAAAATTATAGACAATACAGAGAAAATATCTATAATACACCTTAATAGTAACAGAAAAAGTCGAGAGATAAAGGAAATAGAAAATTGATAAATAGGATAGGATAGATATAAAAAGAAAATGTAAATAAATAAAATAATAATAATTATATAAATAATATATAAATATATAATACCATGCAATATTGTCATGCTGCAGAGATTTCCTTAAGAAAACATCTTTGTTTGGTACAGAGATCCCCGCAAAAATCACGTTTTTCAATGAAAATGAGAATAATTATGTAAAAATGATCATACCCTGATCTGATATGTGTGCCTACAGCTTCACTCTCTTTATCTAAAATGATCTGTCATATTCATGTCTGTTGTTGCTCAGTTTCTGCTTTATATTTCCTGGCTCTGACGGAGAAGGGGAAATAAGGTCTAGACCATATTTGCTGTGTAGTTACTGTCTCCCAGTTGTCATAGTTCTTCCCAGGCAGGTCAGGTGGGATTGAGATTGCTCGCTGTGCCGTGTGACCCATCTTGTTGATGTGATTTGGGCCTCTGTTCCCTCCAAGTTAGTTAGTGGAGACCAGAACGCATTGGCTGGCTTGCTGGTCTGAATACTTTGCTGGGCAGAAGCTAATGAAATCACGCTGGCTCAACAGCCTCATATATTCTTGAATGTCTCTGTCTTTTGGTAGGGGCGTGTGTGTTTATGTGTTGTTACCTTGAGTGACCTTGACCTTGAGTGTTGCTGACACATTGAAGATACTCTAAATACATTAAATACACTGAAATAGGGCTGCAGCCAATGATTATTTTCATTGTCAATGAATCTGTTGATTGTCTTCCCAAAGCCCAAGATGACGTCCTCAAATGTCTTTTGTCCACAACTCAAAGCTATTCAGTTTACTGTCATAGAGGAGTAAAGAAACCAGAAAATATTCACATTTAAAAAACTGAAATCAGAGAATTTTGACTTTTTTTTCTTAAAAAATTACTCAAACCGATTAATCGATTATCAAAATAGTTGCCGCCTCAGTTATACATTATGGTAACAACGATTTAGCCAAAGCATTTGAGAACTAAAAGGCCGACACCTTTGTCATGACAGATATACGTAATAACAATAATAATAGCTTCATTCCATTCAGGTCAGTGCCAACCATGGTGCTGATATTGTGCATGCTGCTTCACTCGCATGGCTAACCAAATGGACCAGTTATGTCTATGCAATATATGTAAACTTTCTAATTTATGCTGCATTACATTTAGCTCAACTTTACTGGCTTGCCTACAGTTAAATGCATGCATTATTGGATCATAATTAACTCTCAGTTCAGAGATGATTATCAGGATAGTGTCTCAAGTTTTCTCTGTGTTGTGATGTCACTGTCCCAGTAGGGAGTAAAGACGTCATATCTACGACAGCAAGCTGGTCTGGGCGGAGGTTGTTATCAGATCTGTGGTTAGTAGACGACTGTGAAACCAGGAGGTTTTTGAAGTGTTTAAACAGTTTAAAGCTGCACTACATATTTAATAACAACTGTTTGTCCTCCATAAAGAATTAAGTGTCGCAGCTTTACTCTAATTCTGTGCCACATTTACCAAAATAGGACCATCATTAAAGCCTATTTGTAGGGCTGTCCTCGACCGAGGAAATTCTTAGTGACTAACATTCAAACGATTTTGTTGATTAATGGCTAAGTTGATTTAATTGACAGATCTGTAAAACTGAGTTTATCCACAAAGAATCACACAAAAGCACTAGGTAGGGCTGCACGATCATGGCACGATCACGATTATTATGAATAAATAACTGTGTGCAATAATCCACCTCCTCTTCCCCTCTCTCTCTCTCTCTCTCTCTCAACACACACACACACACCAGCCGTGGTGGCGGCAGGTAATTTTAACACATCATGAGGTTGGGGTCATTTCACGTATTTCAATATAGTTTGCATTGTTTAGGAAGCACTTGATTTGGTATGCAGCAGATTTTACTATGAGCGGACACACATTCTGAACGTCAATATTGCAGTCGATCATGTTGATTTAATTGTAGGAAGCCATCTTGTGTTTACCAGAGATGTGTTCATAAGTTTCTTGGAACTAAGTCATTCAGCATGAAAAAAGCATAAAATATGACTAATTGACTCCAGAAATCTTAATCGACAAAGACTAAAACGACCGATTAGTCGACGTATCGACTACGAGGGGGCAGCCCTACCTATTTGATTATCGTTAAATAAATGCATTGCTACCATCTGTATTTGTAGCAGCAGACTTACTCCGGGTTGGCCGCATGAATATGTGAAGGAATCTGAACAGAAATGTCCACCAGTGTAGATGCTTGTGTGTAGCACACTGGACATCCCCGAGAAGATGAAGAACAGACGGCCAAATGGCAGACAGCGAAGGGATTTTCCACTAAACAGTTGGATTTTGGTTGTGCTTGAAAAGGCTTTGCTCTCCAGTGTTGCTTCTTGGTACCCACAGTGACAGACTGTGGCTCGAGAACGCGGGTAGCCATAATTATACGTTTGTCGCCACACCAGAGACCCATGGGATAAGTCCCACCAAACCACAAACCCGTTTTTTGTGTACTTCACCCTCCCGTGAGAGCGTACTATGACCTCAGAGTTTCACACACCGGTTTCCATGTTTTGAAAACGAGCCCTGCCAGGCCTCTGTAGACTGGAGGAAAAGGAGGATGAGCCGTGGGCTTCGGCTCCTCAGAGTTGCTCTGCCAGTTTGTAAGAGGCAGAGGCTGCCGGGGCCTGCAGGCAGGGGGAGGGGAGCTGGCTCTCCCGATCTCTCCCTGCCCTACTCTCTCTCGCTTTCTCTTATGGTGGAGGGAGGGAGGTTCACAGACTGATGCTCTTTGCTCGGCCATCCATAATGCATGAAATGATACACAATCTGCTCAGCCTCGTCTATCATTTACAGCGCATCAATAATGAAATCCTGGCCTCTTGCTTCTTTTCAGTATGCCGTTTATCCAATTCTGTCTATGAAGACTGACTGGTTCAATTTTGATCTTGTGTTATGTCTTCTCAGAAGAGCATATATGAATAAACAATTTCTTTGTGTGTGTGTGTTTTCACATAAACTTTATCGATGCTTTGTTTTATTCCTGTGAGCCTGCTGTGGCCACTTGTTGAGCCAATGAGACGTATGAATGAGTCGCCTGTAACTGGAGAGATGCGTCAGTACATTAGCAGGTCATTCTTGCTGTGACCTTCAGCAGCATCTTACCACCATTCTCCACGTCCAGTCTGTTTAGTACATCCTCTCCCTCAGCCTATAGTTGCTTTGTTCTTTATCTCCCTCCCTCCCTTGCTCCCATTCCTCATCCAGGGCTTTCTATACTGTCCGCCGTGCGAACAAATGCCTGCATGCTCGACATTATGTGCATGACACAGCACCAGTGCTGAACCACAGACCTGTGGATTTTTGCTGATGTAAGGAACATCCAGAACGTTCCCCAGTGTTTCACCACAGGACTACAGTCTGGGACTAGCAGGCGGTATGTAGTATAGCAGCTCTTCTCTTTTCTCCTGTCCTGTGGCTGACACATTGCTAACAGTCTGAAGTCAGCAGGCAAGCTGAGCACCGCCATAGTCCCCCTCAGGCCTGTAGGTCTGGCAGTAGGGAGGAAAAGGAGAATGTGGGTTAGTGACATGCTCAGCTCTGCTATGACTGTTCCAGCACTGGGGCCGGTGATTACCACCAGATGTAGTATGTTTGCAGAGCACATTTGGGAGGGGAGTGCAGAAGACTGGGTGGGGGAGCCTCGTATGAGGGCTGACGAGGCAACTCTGGTCATGACTCATGCAGTTAAAGAGGACCTATTGTGCTCATTTTCAGGTGCATTCTTGTATTTAGTTTACATGCTTTAATGTTAAAAAAACAGATTTTTTTCTTATCAACAGCTGTGCTGCAGCACCTCTTTTCACCCCCAACCAAACTATTCAGACTCCTCTCCAGCTCCGCTCTTACTAGCTTTGTTTGAGGGCGTGCAAAACTAGCCGCTAGGCAGGTATTATGCAAATGTGTTACTTGGTGACATCACCACGTTACAGAAGAAAAGGCAGGACTTCAAGCAAGGTGTTTCAGGCAGTTCAGGAGCAGAGTTTCTGTGGGGGAGAATAAAGCTCCGTGGTGCGAGCCTCTGTAGATGGCGCACGCGCTACCAGCATGAGGCGTTTATGCTCAGCGTGTTTGTTCGTTGCAATATGCTCCGATACGGCGGCAAAAGTCTCTTCTTTCCCCAGTGTGCTGCCTATTTCTTTCCAAGAATTTATTGACATGTGACTGTCCCTGTAGTCTTTCAATGAACAGTAGAGATGTCTGTACAGGTGAACCTGCTCAGCCAGTCTTCCCTCGAATGTTGAAATGCTGAAAGGCTTCACTACGGCAACCATAAACCCGCCATAACTCCCTTTGGCGGGGACTTTGGGCTTTGTAACATTGCAGACCTTTTACATGCACAAAAAAACTATATAACACACTAAAAGAAAGAGGAAAAGTACAAAAGCATAATAGGTCCTCAATTCATCAGGTACATTTTAAGGGGAACAAACAAGCCAACAGTGAGAAACTCATTGTTTCCCACAGGTTGGTGTCTCAACAATACACTGTTGCACGAGTAGCATTTGCCCATGTTTGTTTTCTGTCATTTCCTGCTTCGTGCAATGCATTACCTTGTGCAATTAACTAGCACTATGCAAGTTTGTCGGTGAGAATGTGCACACAGCAAGACAATGTCAAGTCTCAGCCCCGAGGCTAGTGTGGTTAAGATGTTATCGTGGGTGATAGGCCTATATCTTGTATTGACACTGCCTGGGCTAACAGTGGCCAGCCTTTAGCATGAAAATATGCTCAAATCATAAGATGGCAAACTCAACCCCAACAGGCAACAACAGCTGTCAGTGTGTCAGTGTGCTGACTTGACTATGACTTTCCCAAAACTGCATGTGATTATCATAAAGGGAACATGTCTGTAAAGGGGAGACTCGTGGGTACCCATAGAACCAATTATTAGTCACATATCTTGAGGTCAGAGGTCAAGGGACCCCTTTGAAAATGGACAGTTTTTCCTCGCCAAAATTTGGAGCAAGTTTGGAGCGTTATTTAGCCTCCTTCACAACAAGCTAGTATGATGTGGTTGGTACCAATGGATTCTTTATGTTTTTTAGTCTCATATGATGCAAGTATTTTCACTCTAGCTTTAAAACTAAGCCAGTGTCATTTGAATGTCAGTCAAAATGTATTCGTATCCCTAATAAAATCACCATGGATGCTGTCATAGTGCCGTAGGAGTTGTTCCGTTATTCATCGTCTGTGGGGCAGCTCTAGGATTTGTCCTTAGATGACATTATCATTACAGTCTATTATATATTCAGCATAAGGAGACACTTGTTCAAATTCATTATTTGAAAGTGAACTGAAGTGTAGAAAATTGTCAATATAACATCTGTGAATTCTATTTTAGGGTGGATTTTCCCCATAACAGTGAGAGTGGGTGTGAATGAATGGATCTCTTAAGCCCTAATGATGAGAGAAAATGACTTTGTCACATTTGATTTGTTGTGAGACAAGTTGGAGGCGTGAAATTCCCCCGCGCCCATCAATTTACCAGAGGCCACGCTGCGAGGAAATGGACATTGAGTGTAATGAATAATTGAACGTTCTTTCTGTCCCTTTCTCTCTTTATTTCTTTCTTTCTCTCTCTCTGTTGCTCTGTCTCTCTCTCGGTCCTGAACCACGGCTATTTTACCCAACGTGCCCCCCCCTCCTGCTCCTGTTTTGATTTCCCTCCTTTTCATCCTTTCTACTTTCTATAATTGTGGTGTTTAATGTGTCTTCCTCTGTCTCTCTCCCTCAGGGACTTTCTTCCACGTGGGTCAGGCATTGTCACCCGTAGACCTCTCATTTTGCAGCTGGTCAACAATATAGCAGGTGAGTGTACCAGTCCTACATCCCCGTCTCCTTTCATCGCTGCCCTGCACATGGCCTCTCTGTCACAGTGCCTCAAGCTAAGCTCACTGTCTGCTGTTTGCTGCCTCCATCTCTTTAATTTAATATTCTCCTTTTCTCTCTGTCTCTTCTCTTCCTCTTTGTCCTTTTCTCTCCCACCACCCACCCTCCACTTGTGTACGTCATTTTGCCCTTGTGTGTAGAATATGCTGAATTCCTGCACTGCAAAGGGAAGAAGTTTGTGGATTTTGAAGAGGTGCGGTCGGAAATTGAGGCGGAGACCGACAGGGTAACAGGCTCCAACAAAGGCATCTCTGTAATCCCAATTAACCTGAGGGTCTACTCCCCAAACGGTAATGAACACAAACACACGTGATGTAAACACTTTTTGCTCTTTGGCTCATGTAAAGGGCATTTTGCATGTTATATGACAAGATATACCATGAGAGGATATGAATTTGTCAACCATCAGAGACTGTTTATACCGTGCCATATATCCCTTTTAATATTTCTGGTTGTATTAAGGGGATTGTATCAAATCAATATAGTGAAGTATCTTGATCTGTCAGGTATTTAATTGAGTTGATAAGCCAAAAGACAGACATTCATATCTGGTTATTTTATCCATAAATAACTTCTCAGTTGAGTTTAGCAAAAATGATATATCACAATTAGGGTTGTCAATTAATTAAAGTATTTAATTGTGATTAATCGCACGATTTTCCGTAGTTATTCGTGATTAATCGGAAATTAATCGCACATTTTTTTATCTGTTCAAAATGTACCTTAAAGGGAGATTTGTCAAGTATTTAATACTCTTATCAACATGGGAGTGGACAAATATGCTGCTTTATGCAAATGTACGTATATATTTATTATTGTAAATCAGTTAACGACACAAAACGATGACAAATATTGTCCAGAAACCCTCACAGGTACTGCATTTAGCATAAAAAAATGCTCACATCATAACATGGCTAACTCAAACAGCTGTCAGTGTGTCAGTGTGCTGACTTGACTATGACTTGCCAAAAACGGCTGAAGGAATCTTAAGGATCTTAAGGAAAATGGCCATACCAGTTTTTTCTCGCCAAAATTTAGCATAAGTTTCGAGCGTTATTTAGCCTCCTTCGCGACAAGCTAGTATGACATGGTTGATATGGCCAGCTTTAAAACTTAGTCCGCTACAACCTCCAAAAGGTCAAATAGTGACCGGGCCCGACGGTGGCCTGTTGGATTTTGAAGATGTTGCATTAATGCGTTAAAGAAATTAGAAGCGATAAAACAAATTTGTGTCATCGCGTTAACTTTGACAGCACTAATCACAACATACAGTATATCATATTACTTACACCATGACGACAGATCCGTATTGTGCTCCTTTCTGTATTGTTGAAGTTTTGACAAGATCTGCCCCTCTCTGTTTACAAAATGTGTTCTCCAGAGAACTGTGTTAGATATCAGGAAAAAAATAGATTATTGTGATTTTGGCAAAACATTAAAACACTAAAATGTGTTTTTTTTACTCCATCACTGAACGGTTGTCACAAACTATCCTATTCATCTCCTCGTGGGAGCCGTCGTGGGGAATTCGCCGTCAAATTTGACATTTCATGTTTATTTCTTTCAGTAAATATAACACTTGTAAGTTATAAAACCTCTGAGGGGCTTTTTATGTTTTTATGAAGTAAAAAAACAAATTAGACATAGTTTTACAACAGCAAGTGTCTGCCTACTCAAGAGTCTCGTACACGAGATGAAAGCTTCCCGTACCGCCACAGACGCCCATTAAAATGTTAGATTGAGGCTGATGTCTGTTGGATGTTTTTATGAAAAGGGAGGAAAATGGAAGTTGACACATGCATAAAAAACATAGGACTGTATTTATCATGCCATGTAAAAGCACATATTAACAACACTATGAATGAATAGGCTGTGTGTTTTCTCAACACAGAGATTGCCCTTTTATTGAGAATGCTCTAGATAAATCAAATATTTGTTTGTCCCACATCCATCACTGCCTGGGTTTCCAGTCAAATCAAGTATCAAGTTAATGATGTCAAATCAAACAAAGCTGTCTATATAGTGTGCAGCTTGTTTATCTAGTGTGTAGGCTTGTTTTGTAACACAACTCTGCCCTCAGAATTATTTACTTCACCTCCGCTGATGGAAAAGCATCTTATTTGCGTTTCTCATTTTTACGACAATGTGACTCAGTGCTGAACCTGACCCTGATCGACCTCCCGGGAATGACCAAGGTTGCCGTTGGAGACCAGCCCGTAGACATCGAGCACCAGATCAGGGACATGCTGTTGCAGTTCATCACCAAGGAGAGCTGTCTGATCCTCGCCGTCACCCCTGCCAACATGGACCTGGCCAACTCGGACGCTCTGAAGATCGCCAAGGAGGTGGACCCACAGGGTAAGCACGTAGCTGTGTCTAGTAATTCAGAAGTCAAAGAGCACAATGTAACACAGAAAAATAACATTAAACATTGCATATTATGATATCCATTACTTCTTATTAAATCTGCTGCTGCTATTTGGTCCGTATTTCTGTTATCATGCTAATCTTTTTAGCTGTTTCTTAAACAGACCAGGGCTCCTGACTAACTTTTTACATTGGTTGCACTGGTGCATCTAACTTTTTCATTTAGGTGCACCCAACAATTTTCACCGCATTTACACCGTTTCCACATGTTACATATTACGTTGGTATAAGAGTAGCGTAGTGTAATGTGTGCATAACGAGTGTGAAGTCAAGTGACAGAGAGAGATGCGTTACGAGCAGATCAGATGTTTGGCGATCATCGGAGCAGAGAAAAATTTGCAGTTAAGTTCTCTCCTGTTATTAAATGTACAGTAGTTTCACACACACACACACACACACACTCACACTCAAACTTTTTGCCCTTTCCAATTGTGAAATGAATCCAGCGACATGTTCTGGGTTACCGCCGCCGGTGATGCCTGTCTGGGCTGGGCCGTTCAGAGCCGGGGACAGGTGTAACGGGCACCGCAGCATTTTTCTTCACAAAAAACAAACACTAGTTCTCTTCATTTTGAATTACCGGTATGTTTTATAGTTGTGATGTTGCTCAAGGGCGCGGTTTGACACTTACACACACAGACAGACAGAGACAGACCTGGTGCTGGCACCGGTGTAACCAATGAAAATATTTAGTCGCACTCGACAGATTTTTTGGTTGCACTCTGAAGCCCTGCAGGCCTTTGCTAGGAAAATGTCAAAGACACTGACATAATTATTCTGTTCATCATGCATCATTTTCCTCTGTATTATCCTGTGAAGGAAATGTGATGGTGAGAGGTAATAAATCTGTTCGAACTGATGTAGTTACGCTTCATAATTTTGTGCAGGTCTGCGTACCATTGGTGTTATAACAAAACTGGACCTGATGGACGAAGGGACGGATGCAAAGGACATTTTAGAAAATAAACTCCTGCCACTGCGTAGAGGTGAGGATTATACACACAAATACACATTCACAGACTTTATTTTTTTAACTCCAGAGTGACAATTTGTGTTGTTGTGTGCAGGCTACATTGGCGTGGTGAACCGCAGTCAGAAAGACATCGATGGGAAGAAGGACATTCGCGTTGCTCTGGCTGCAGAGAGGAAGTTCTTCCTGTCCCACCCTGGCTACAGACATATGGCAGAGCGTATGGGCACACCGCATCTACAAAAGTTACTCAACCAGGTCTGCTATCAAGTGTTTGTTGTTGAATTGTAAAATGTAATTTTCTCCTTAACATGCCATAACAGTACTCCCTCTGTCTGTCTGTAGCAATTGACCAACCACATCAGGGACACTCTGCCTGGTCTGCGCAGTAAGCTGCAGAGTCAGCTCCTCTCCCTGGAGAAGGAGGTGGAGGAGTACAAGAACTTCCGTCCAGACGACCCAACACGCAAGACCAAGGCCTTGTTGCAGTGAGTGCATCTGAATATTGCTGTTCATAACAATGCAGCATACATGTTTTATTTACAGTAGATAGCTTGGGGGTGATGTAGCTCGTGGCATCCATATTGGATTCCCACTGCGCTGGGCTACTGCCCCTGAGAGCAGATATTTGCAAGTTATGACTCAACGGTTTCAACAGTGTGAACATGTGTCAAACTCGAGGGCCAAATCCAGCCCCTCGCAGAATTTGGTCTGGCCCCCACATCCACTTTAACCTGACCCTGTCAGACGGTTTGTTACAGAGAACCATCTGAGAAGACATCATACGAAACTGTTTGGAAAAGAGTAGGCACTTTCAAAAACTACTTTGGAGATGATTGGATGAACCATCTGTCAATCAAACGAACAAAAGCGAAACCTGGGCCTGGAGGTTGTGATATTTGCATTAATCACCTTAATATCTTGCGTAGTAGTAGTAGTAGTAGTAGTAGTAGTAGTAGTAGTAGTAGTAGTAGTAGTAGTAGTAGTAGTATTAGCAGCCTACTAATGAAGTCAAAACAAACTATATTGTATTGAGGTTAACTGCGCTGAATCATCTCATATTCACTATTTTAGAGTAAAGGGAAGGGCTGCCAAGATATGATTGCATTAATGAACAGTACTTTTTGCAGTGGATCTCGAGGAAGGCTCTCGCTGTAGTTGCGAGGAGATCATTAACACCGGCCACGTGTCTTTTATGCTTGACCCTTATCAGGATGGTGCAGCAGTTTGGTGTGGACTTTGAGAAGTGCATCGAGGGCTCTGGGGACCAGGTGGACACCAATGAGCTGTCGGGTGGCGCCAAGATTAACCGCATCTTCCATGAACGCTTGCCCTTGGAACTTTTCAAGGTTAGTGTGCTATAAAGAGCAGCGATATGTTGGGTATTATTGATATTAGGGATGTCACGATACCAGAAATGTAGTAGGGGATACCAATACCAGTGAAATTCCACGATTCTCGATACCCAATTCAATACCACAGCATTGGAGTTTAGAAGCTCCACAAACTGCCGTGACAGCTAGCTAGCGGTTGCCTGGGTTGCAACCAGCCAGCCCGGCAGTCACGCTCACAGAGCGCTATGAGCTGGCTGGAGCTCTGTCAAGAGACCGGTCTGTAGACAAGAGGCTTTTATTTCCTTGTTGACTGATGGTTTGTTTTAACATCACAACACAAATGTCCATTATAAAGTAAACTAGAACCTGTGAGTTTCTGCCTTTTTTGGAGTTGAAAAGCTCCATAATCGCCCGTGAGCGTAGCTCGCTCGAGAGCCGGCCAGTCAGTGTCTGATAAAGTAAACAAACCTTGGTCATAAATAAAAAAACAAAGTTGTATTTTTCGATAATATTGCAATAGTGGTGAGAGTTTGTTTTTTTGTCCAATGCTTTAAGAGCTTGTTTAAAGGCTAAAGCCTGGTCTAGCATACTGCAAAATAAATAGCTTTAACTGTATACAGTATGTACTGTATACTGCATACTGCATACTGCGTTCTTCGGTAGTATGTATAATATCTCAGAAACGCCTGGAGGAAATTTCTTCAAATTTTGCACAAACGTCCACTTGGACTCAAGGATTATCTGATCAGGTTTTGGAGGTCAAAGGTCACTGTGACCTCAGAAAAAATAATTTTTGGCCATAACTCAAGAATTTTTATGCTAATTCTGATAATTTCATACAAATGTCTAACAGGATTAAATGATGAAGTGATGACATTTTGGACAGACACGGATGTAAACTGCAACTTGACTGCTTGGTGGAGGCATACAACCGTGAGACGGTAATAGTTTACAATCTAGTGTTATCAGAGAAATTTTCTCTTGTCCCCAGGACGACGGGGCGCTGTTAGTCTCGAGCCCTGATCCCCGTTACCTGGTATTGTAGAAAAACGAGTACCGTCACGTTTTCAGAATTTTGGCATCGACTTGGTAGCGAAGTATTGGTTCTCGTGACATCCCTAACTGATATAGTGTTTAGGCCTTCACAAAGATTGAAGTATTGTTAGATTTGTTAAAGTATCACTTGCATCTTCTCCCCCGTCCCCCAGATTGTGTTTGACGAGAAGGAGCTAAGGCGAGAAATCAGTCACGCTATCAAGAACGTCCACGGTGTCAGGCAAGTGGAGCGGAAACAAAACACCTGCCAAAATGGTCACCCACAGAGCTCAATAAACACCTGCATTCTGTTTTTACACAAAACACCGCTGCACCCACATGCTGCGATTTTCTCCCTACATGAAAGCCTTTATTCTACTATAACTCAAGTTTTTATAATCAAGCCCTGCCATCACAGACTAACAGTACCAATTCCAAGAAAAAGTGTTTTCTGTTGTATGTGAAATGTATTTCCTCTGTTCTACTTTCCTTCACTGTTCTTCCAATCCCCTTATCTCCCCACTGCAACACCACCCACTCCTTTTCTCTTTCTGTCTGCAATTATGAGGTTTTGTGTTACATGTATCTAAGTCCCCTGCTGCGCTAATGTTGTCATGTGTTCCTCACTGATACTCTCCGGTCTGTCATATCTCATTTGTGGTCGTGCGCTTTATTACATTCACACCGGGCCTTCTTTGGCGCTTTACCTTTCCTCCTCCTGTCGGTACTCATCCGTCTATTCATCTGTTTTGTTGGCCAACATGTCCGTTAACTGTCCCATCTGTCTGCCGCTGTGCCTCTGTCTCTCTGTGCATCCTCAGAACGGGGCTGTTCACTCCAGACCTGGCGTTTGAGGCCATCGTGAAAAAGCAGATCGTTAAGCTGAAAACGCCCTGTCTCAAATGTATCGATCTGGTCATTCAGGAGCTCATCAACACAGTCAGGCAGTGCTCCAACAAGGTACTGCAGGTGTCCAGCATCTCCCGACCCAGCCGAGACACGGGGCAGGGGCGGCCATGGGCGTGGCGGAGGGTACGCTGACGCAGAACATTAGCCTTCCCCCAATATCTGGAAAAGATCAGTTCTTGTATTTAAAAAAAAAAAGAAACGTTCTGTGTGGTTTGCCCTCGGCCCAGCCCAGCCCGATTAGCCCCGTGTACAGGCAGCGCTGTCGTGTTGTGGAGTGTTGTGACGGGTGACGTGTCGTCGTGGATATGAGATGTTTCGGGGACTGTCTCAGCATCTCTGGTCTCTCCTGGACAAGCTGCAGGTCTCATAGCTCAGTAAAACATGTAAGCTATGATTTGGCCTTGAGCTGGAGGTGATATGACCGTCTCTACTATATTGACATAGTTTCAGAGGAACTAGCATTTCAGGGAAGAGGATGTGAAAGACCTGTGGCTTGTCCTCCTCCACTGCT
The DNA here is from genome assembly GCA_916700995.1 of Hozukius guyotensis. Lineage (NCBI taxonomy): Eukaryota > Metazoa > Chordata > Actinopteri > Perciformes > Sebastidae > Hozukius > Hozukius guyotensis. Next base: position 13,084 of record CAKALU010063620.1, on the reverse strand, counting down.
TGATTTGTCTGTCAACAACTAGAAATGACTAACTGAACAAAGTCTTCCTTCTCTTTTCTCTTTTCCTGGCTGTCCCCTTTTTTTTTCTCTACTTCCTTTATTTCTTCCTTTCTCTACCACCACAACAACATGCAATCTGACCCCCATGACCTTTCAGAACGGGGCTCTTCACCCCTGACCTGGCTTTCGAGGCGATAGTCAAAAAGCAGATCCTCAAACTCAAAGAGCCCAGCCTCAAATGCGTGGACCTCGTGGTGTCCGAGCTCACCGCGCTCGTCATGAAGTGTGCCGTTAAGGTAACCAGGGAAAACACCTGCTGGGATGATGGCATGAACAGAGAAGGGATTCCTTTTCTTCGTAAATGTCTTGTCTTCCCAGTAAAATGGTCACCCCAGTGAAATCAGTCCCATCGCCACTCATGTCATCCGTACCCACTGCTTCGATTGTGTGTATTGTCCCATCCCTTTGGAAGTCTCCATACCATTCAGATTGACTTACAAATCATTGAAATTTTAAGCACAACTTAAAATTTCCCTCAGCTAGCTCCCACATGCTGCTTGACTTCAGCATCAGCTCATTAAAGTATTTTTTTTCCACCTCCACATTGCTTCCTCCCTCCCTCCCTCTGCCCAAGACCCTGTCAGTCAGTCTGGGCAGAGCAGAGCCCGGCGATGCTCCCTCGCTGACCCACATGGCAGACTGACACTCCGCTATGAGCTGAACCGGATGGAAAGGGAGTGATCTGAGGGGGGGGGGGATGTGGGTGCAGTGGCAGCTTGAATGGTTTCCATAGCAACGGTACTCCACTGCCATCTTGTGGACACATGAAGGCGCTGCACACCATGAAATTATTCAACATACACACACACACTCAGTAACCCGGCCATCCTTCCCCTCTGTTTCTGGGGTTTACCTCTGCCTCTGTCACTTTCCCTTCTCATCCAGTCTTCACTAATATTATTAATACTATCAAAACTCTACCATCAGCTAGAGATGACAAGTTTGAATGTATTGTACATTTGGACATTGCTGTGTTTAAAATACAGAGTTAGTTTGATGATAAAAACAATTGCATAATTAAAGGGATAGTTTGGGTGTTTTGAAGTGTGGTTGTTTGAGGTACTTATCCATAGTCAGTGTATTACCTACAGTAGATGACGGTCGGCACGCCCCCAGTTTGGAGAAATAGACAGGAGTTACCGCACATACGCAAAGTAATGTACTGCTGTGGACGGGGCAGGCAGCAAAACGTATTTTAGCCACCTAAAAGAAAGGCTCACCTAAAAAAATCAATATCAGTTTAGGTGTATTTAGAATATTTTCGCCAGTTTACCTCCCCGTGAGACAGCTATACAGTCTGTGTTTCCGACAGGGAACTGAAGCCGTTATCTATGCTCTTGCCAAAGCAACCAGACCCCATTGAAAAAAAACGGTAAAATTACACCTTTTTTCAATGGTGGCTTTGGCGAGAGCATAGCTGGATACAACGGCTTCAGTTCCCCGTCTTAAAGCCTTGTCTGACGACAAGTAATGCAAGGAAAATATTCTATATATAGAGTACAATTAAACTGATATTGATTTTTTTAGGTTGCTAAAATATGCTTTGCTGCCGGCCCCATCCACAGCAGTACATTGCTTACGTGTGATAACTCCTATCTGCTTCTCCAAACTGGGGTTTGCCGACCGTCATCTACTGTAGGTAATAGATTGACTATGGATAAGTACCTCATACAACCCCACTTCAAAGCACCCAAACTATCCCTTAAAGGCAATGACAGACTTATAGCATTACCACATTGATTCTTAATTAATGAAGTCATCCCTGGCTGATAGTAAACACCCTATTATCACCTTGTAGAACAGACCATCACTGTGTATTTAAAGTCTGTTTTTATGTGTGTGTTGGTTTGTGACACTGAAATGTCACTTGACTATCTCTTTCCGTTTGCTTTGTTCTCTACTTATTCTCACTTCTCACTCCTGTTTCTCTCTGATACCTATTGGTAAGTCTTAACTAAGCTCGAGCTCACATGTAAGTGTGCGTGTTTGTGTGTGTCTCCGTTCAGTGCTGCAGTTGTGTGTTGTCTTGCCTTTCAGCTCAATTCCTACCCCAGACTGAGAGAGGAGACTGAGAGGATTGTCACCACCTATGTCAGAGAAAGAGAAGGGAAGACCAAGGACCAGGTGAGCTGCTAGGATGTTCATTAAATAGACTCTCGAGCACGCCAAGTGCGCTCAGGTCAGCCTTTGATGTTTGAAAAAAATACAGTTAAGTGCTGCAATTTACAATTCATATGTAGCCCCACTTCAATGGTGAGATGCTGGTGAGCCCTCCCAAGTTAGTTATCGTGTAAATGGAGGACGGGGACAAGATGTCACATAAGGTGAAGTGGGCAACTGGCGCCTGAACACCCACCGTTAGCATTGTGTCATCCGGCTTTGACAGTCTCTGCTTCTGCTGATCCTCCAGCTGCAGCATATGGACAAAAAACATGTGCATGGTGTGACCCTTCAGGTATCAGATGTGTTTTGCTTTAGCATTTGTCAAATGGAGAACAGTTTCTAGCTTCACTAGCTTCACTAGCTTCACTAGCTTCAGAACATAACAAAATCTAAAATGTTTTCTTTCTAGTGTGTATATGTTTGCACTCCCTTTAGTCCAGTTGCAGTTCGGTGCGCACCACGTCGCATGAACGCGAGTATACTCAACGAGGCTGTAAAGGCGGACGAGTCGGCGTGATGACGTTTAGTAGACTCATTTAGCCACTTGTTAGCAACCGCCTTTTTTAAGACTCGTAAAAGCTTCAAAATTCACAAGTGGGATATTTACTGACGTATTTTATATCGTAGAACAAAATGTTAAAATCTCTTCAGCTTCTATTAACCACAGACCTTATTTCAGGCATCTAACTAAAAACCTATTGACTATGAGACGAGGAAACCTGAAGTGCTAAAATGCGAACTCATTTCTGGGTGTTTGGACTCATTCCTGCAGCGCTCTATATACAGTAGCTATGTATAAATCTAACTTTAGATGTGTTTTTGTTCAAGTGTGAAGTATCGGAAGTGAGAGGTAACACTTTCTCCTTTGTGCCTTCTGTAAATGGTGTTTAATTGAGACGTCTCCATGCTAATCACAATTTTCTGCCTCTAATCAAGGTTCTGCTGCTGATTGACATTGAGCTGTCCTACATCAACACCAATCATGAGGACTTCATAGGCTTTGCTAAGTATGTACCCTTCCTCCCCCCCCCAACCTTCTCCAGCCCAACTTACAGCTTGTTGCCGGGTGACCCCAGTCTCACGAACGACATTGTGATCCCCATTAACTACTCGTTGTCTGAGGTGCACTTGTGATTCCGTAGCTTTTCAAAGGAAAAGACTTGTAATCTTTTAACTCATGCTCAGCCAGCATTTCAAGTGGAACCCAGCTGCCGTTTCATAAACTTAACAGAATCACCAGCACATCGCTGCTACTGAGTCAAAGTGTTGCTGCTTATAATTAGCCACATGTTGTAAACTGTGGTGCATCAGTGTGATGTAGCATGCCAATTAGTGAACCAGCCACATCAGAGCATGCGTCTCCCTGTGGGGGAGGTGGATGCCACGATGATCAAGGTCGCATTAGTTTCCCCCCCTCACACACCTCCCTTCCTGCATGCAACAGTACTACTCACACTCCAAACAAAGTCAATGAAGCATGCTCAATTGCTTGACAGATAAACTTCCTGTCTGCTGCAGGCTGTTTGACTGCCACTATAAAGAATGCTTACTGTACCAATGGACAGACTGCATTCGCTTGTAGCTGCTGTTGTGCACTGGAAACTCATTTGCACACTGCAAGGCACTCACTGTTTTTTTTTTGTGGTTAATCTCTAAGCAGTTTAGAGTTCGTGGTTGAATTCACGTAGTCCCCCTGGTGTAGCAGTTAGCATGTAGTTGAGTCAGTGGAGCTCCCCTCCTCTGTGTGGGCCGTGCCCATAGACTGTGTATATAGATGGACGACGTTTCTCCACTTCCTCCCACTGTACAAAAGTGAAGACAAACTATCCCGGATACGTCTCAACACGCTTTTTTATAGCATCAAATCAGTAATTCAAACCAAACTTACCAAAAAACTAACATTTGAACATACATCAGCTTGATAAGAACTACCTAAAATGACAGAAACCATCTTTGGGAAAAATGTATTTGACGTGTACTTTGACGTCTTAGTTTGGCCCGTGTCCTATCTGCTAACATGGAGGAGGCAGGCTTTATGGCCTATACCAGTAGTTCCCAACATATTTTCCTTGAAGCCCCTTCTACTTGTATCTAAGAAAAGCTAAGTCCCCCCCGCGTCATCACCCTAAAAACAAAATGACAAATCCTCGAGCAAAATCCTCAGTTTGAATAATTCAGTGTATTAAATGAGTTAGTCTTTTTTAATTAAATCAACTTTCTTGAATGAATAGAACTCGAATGAATTTACTATAGTGTTAGAGCCTCAATAGATTTTTTGTTATTGTGGTTAAATAAATGTAATTTATGGTGTTGTTAAGAGTGCTGCTAAACCACCCCCTTTATACGCCTTCCTTTGAGTGCGTCAAGCGGGAGAACAAATAGTTTTTTTGACCGCAGTGAAAACGTTGTTTTTGAAAGGCTAAACGCCAACAATTTCAGCAGAATATTTCGTTAGATTTTGCTACTAAGTAGCAAAAAATATAAATCTTTTTAAGTAGTTTTATATACAGCCTTTTGTATAAATTATCCAGCAAGTGTGTTATTATGACTTTAGTTATACATACAACCACAGAGCAGACGAATCCTGAGGCACCCCCTGTGATCTTTGGCGCTCCCCTAAGGGGGGCCCAGACCCCAGGTTTGGAACCATTGGCCTATAATGCAGCTGGCCAGCGATCGAGATGTTTTGACTTCACTTTTGGGGAGCCGTCATGTCGTCCATCTTTATATACAGTCTATGGTCGTGCCGTTGACCGAGTAACAAAGCAAGCCCCCGTGTGTGTGTGCGTGTGTGTGTGTTTGATTGAGGGTTTATGCCGAGCCTCTGCATGGCCAGTGGATTGCTGTAATGTGTCGGAGGTCAGCTAGAGCTGTTTAACGGTTCTCATGACGTCACTTTCAGTCTTGACTACAGAAGGCTGGATGATGGTAGCCCCCCAGGGTACGGCAACAACAGGTGGGCCAACAGAAAGGATGTAGGGTTGTGTGTGTGTGAGAGAGAGAGAGAGAGAGAGAGAGAGAGAGAGAGAGAGAGAGAGAGAGAGAGAGACGGTTTGACCCTCCATGATGTCCAAATTCCGTCTGTAGTAGTATATTTGCATCAAAACCAGACAGTTGATTTACACGAAAGACTAAAGGCTTTAAAACATATGAAACATAATATTGTAAATTAGGGATGCACAATATGTACCTCAACCGATAATGGGAAATTATTATGTATTATTCCGATAACGAAATTGAAGCCAAATTGCTTTCATTGACTTAACAAGCACAATCTACAGTACGTGATGGTATGCACCTTTAAAGTTGGTTTACGAACAATGAGTGCAGCAGGCTGACCAGAGAGCCAAACAGGTCGACGTCGGTGTGGATGTTTTTCACAGTTTCAGAGGAAGACAACATGATCGCTATTTGCAATACGTTTCTTTTTTTTTTACTAGAAAAAATAAATGAACATTTTGTTAACAATAGTGATGTCAGTTAGATTCGGTTAGGTCAGAGCTATGGAATATTAAATAATCCATCTTTGCTCACTACATCTTAGCCTTTCTTACCCTCAGGTGTGCATAAACTACAGGTTATCCACTTTGGTAACACTTTATAATAACCATCGTTTATAAAGGGAAAATTAATAATAAATTAAACTTGAGTCATTTTACTGTTAACAAACAATGAAATTATAATAATGTTTACCAATTATTAGTAATGCTATAATTTCTGTTATTTTATCATTAATTTGTGTAATGTGAAATAATTAGTTTATAAATTATATATTGTACCGTAGCTGATAAGAGACAATAACAATTCCATTCTGATTAAATTAATAAACTATTTATTAACAGTTTATTGTTGCACACATTATAACGTGTTTTTATACTATATTAAGTATTTGTGATGATTTGTAAAACATCTATAAACAGCTAGAAGCAGCTAATTATCAGTATCGGCTGAAAAGAAAACCCACATCGTGCATCCCATATTGTAAATTAATAGAATATCATTGGAACAGAAGTGACATATGAATATTTAGTTTGCATATTTTAAACGGGTTGTGTGTTTGTCGTGGTGTCAATAATATTTATTGTCTTTTCTGTTCCTCTTTGTGTGATGACAGCGCCCAGCAGAGGAGCACTGCTGCTAACAAGAAGAGGGCCATACCCAACCAGGTACGTTTTATCACTCAGCTCTGGCCTTTTCACCAATTTAATCTCCCTCGATGTCTCCCATTACCAGCCTCTTAGTCAACCATGTGAATATATATCTCACTCCAGCAATGATTTAGCCCACAGCCATTAATCTGTCTCGACCTATCCAACTGTTAACGATTACCTCCCCCGTACATAATATTTACTACCGCTTGTACCCAGTCCCATTGATTTCTAATCCTCATATTGAACTGACTTTGTCCACAATACAGTAAAGCTGGTGCTTCTCCTTTTATGTTTTATTCAGACCGATATTTAGCAATGTGTGTTGAATTTTCAATGTGTGTTTTTAAGCTCCGGATTATAATACTGCTAATCAGCGTCAGAGATCGCGGACTCAGTTGAGGGGAGAGTTGCCTTAATGAACTTAAAGAAGTCTCCGCTTCCCTGCTTTTTCTGAAACCAGCATTTGTTTCCATGGCTGTTAATTAAGTGCTGTTTGCATGATGTGACCCAGGCATGTTGTTCCACAGCAAAGCAACAATTAATCACAGAGTTATGTTGGTTTGTTTTTATTGCTTTCCCCCCATTAACTCACCAGCATCTTGTGTATTGAAATTCAGAATGTGCATGGACCTCGCACCTGTCAACTGAGCAACAAATATGACATAACCAAATTGTGGTATACTTGAAGTAATTCTAATTGCATGTAACTCTCTTGCTCTCTCTCTCTCTCTCTCTCCCTTTTCTCTCTCTCTCTCTCGTTCCTCTCTTCATCTGTCTTTCTCTGGTTGTCTTGTGGATTATTACTTTCTTTTTCCTCCTGTTGTTGCTCCCTTCAAACCTGTCATTCCCACTAGTTCACCCTCTTCTTTCAATCTTTTCTTGAACTTTCATTCTCTGTCTCTTACTTCCAACTCTCCACTTGTTACCCTCCTCCCCTCCTCTCTCTCTCTCTCTCTCTCTCTCATGTGCCCCTCATCTTTGCTTGCTTGCTTTCTCATTTCTTTTGGCTTTGGTTTTACCGGCCCTCCTCCTTTGCTTTAATTCCCCCTCCCCTTCCTATTACTGCAGGGTGAGATTCTGGTAAGTACCCCAAAGATTTAAACCGCACCCTGCCAGGGGGGGGGCAGCAGGGGTAGGCCATGCAGAAGGACTGAGGCCATCACACACAGGTCAGCCAATGTGGTTAGGGTGGAAAAAGACAGAATGCTGTGAGATAACTGCAGCATAAACAGTCGAGACCTCGCCGTAATGAGTTGTTCTACCCCTCTGCAGCTCGGCGGACTGGGAGAGGTCCAGGAGGAGAAGGTAGAGTCTCCGGACGGATCAAATTGATATCAATTAGCACGCAGTTACCAGTAATTTGGAACTGACTTAACAGTAACACACGGCAGGTTTGCTCTCGTAATTCTTGGTTTAATTTTAATAAGACAGTAATTGTCTCGGGCTGCTACTAACATTTTACTTTTTCTCCACCAAATATTTTAAACGTGAATAATTAAACCCCCCAGAAAAGATTGTGTCTCTTTGCAATGCTGTGTGTTCTCTATTGAGGATCACAGAGAGAGAGAGAGAGAACTGGGAAATCTTCCACCACTGACTGTGAAATGGCGTCAGTACTGATGTCTTTGGTTTTATACCTCTGCTGCCGCCTCATGCGTTGTGACTGAAAAGTTTGCCTTGTGAGAATCATCCTAAACGTTGGTCACTGGGGACAAAACAAGGGAGGGAGCGGGGAGCGATTAAATCAGCAACACAGTCAACTTTTTGATTCTTTTAAAATTTTCTTTCCATTAATTTCTAAAGATTAAGTGCATGTTAAAACACTTTTTTTTCCTACTTAAAGTACGTACATATCCAAAAACCCACCTGTCTCCATGTCTCAATTTCTGTATTGAGAGCTGATCAACATTGTCTGTTGTGTTTTGTGTGGTGACTGGATACGGCTTTGGGATGTTTTCCAATGATTTAATCAAAATTCCTTGTTAAGATCTCTTTGTTTTCATAACCTAGTGACTATCTTGACTGATTTAAATTGGCATGTTTCATTATAATCCTATTATTTTCCTTTTTAAATCCTTGTAGTTAATCTCTGATGTAATCGCACATCTTTCATTAACCGCTTGCAACATTCCAAATAGTGTAAAAGCGAAAGCATCCCATCGTTTCCTCTTTCTTAATGTCAACTTGGTTGCAACATTTCCAGCTGACATTTAATATAGGGAATTTGAAACTTAAAAGTTATTTCCTGGCCAAGGCAAACTACATGTTTAGCTTCTATGTACGTGCCTCCTCTCCCATGTTTATGTTGGCGCTTTTGAACTAATGAACCTTTTTTTCCTCTCATAACTCACCCCAGTCCTGTGCTGGATGGAGAGGGAGTACAGAAGAGAGGTTTAAAGCAGAAATGGACATTTTCTCTTAGCTTTACTCAGCACAAGAGTACATAGATAGTAGTTTCCCCCATTGTGCCTGAAATGCATGGGGCTCTATGTGGGGAAAAATGGACATAGTAGCTAAGAAGGCTCCTCTAAAACTCATGGCCTATTTTCCTCAGAGTGATTCACCCAACTCAGCCTCTCAGTCTGATGCATTTGCTCCCTCTCCATCTCTCCACTATACTCCAGTAGATTAGCTAGCCATTGCAATCTTTTCTCCTCCATTACTCCTTCGTCTTTTGCACTCACTTCTCCCCGTCTTTAACTTAAACAGTTGTGCATCCGAGTCCAGTTAACCCCACTAACCCTGCTTTTTAAAAAAAAAAAATACTAGCACATACGCTAGCTTTTACTGACCCGCTGACACTGACATACCACCGCCGACCTTTGGTCTTTGACTCTGTGTCGAGGTGTCTGGACCCCATCTGGTCCTGTTTGTTGGTTTAAGGATTTGTTTTTTCTGTTGAGTGAAAAAGACCATTTGATGCTTTTGTGTACATTTAGCCATATTACACACTGTATGTCTTCCTGTGCATGTTACTCCATGCCGTTTACTCAATAAGTTTCAATTAGGGCTGTCAATCGATCAAAATATTTAATCGTGATTAATCGCATGATTGTCCATAGTTTATTGTGATTAATCGCAAATTAATCGCAATTTTTTTATCTGTTCAATATGTACCTTTAAAGGGAGATTTGTCAATTATTTAATACTCTTATCAACATGGGAGTGGACAAATATGCCTGCTTAATGCAAATATATGTATATATTTATTATTGGAAATCAATTAACAACACAAAACGATGACAAATATTGTCCAGAAACCCTCACAGGTACTGCATTTAGCATACAAATATGCTCAAATCATAAGCATTGACTTTCCCTAAACTGCATGTGATTATCATAAAGTTTTTCCTCACCAAAATTTAGCGTAAATTTGGAGCGTATGTTGTCTCCTTCGCGACAAGCTAGTATGACATAGTTGGTACCAATGGATTCATTAGGTTTTCTAGTTTCATATTATACCAGTATCTTCACTCTAGCTTTAAAACTGAACCCGCTGCACTCTAAAAATCACAAATGCGTTAATGGTTTAAAGACATTAGTGGTTAACGCGTTAACTTTGACAGCCCTAGTTTCAATCCATACTTCTATGTTGTAGTGCATATGTAAGTAACATTAGACTCATAGACACACAAATGTTGAATATTAAGATAAAAATGTAAAAGACAACTGAATTTCCAGTGACGCAGCAGGTAAGCAGGTAAGATTTTATTAGTGTCTGTCACATCCCAGTAACACTTAGAGGGCCCTCATATCACCTCATATCATAAGAGTGATTGACAAAGTTGTTTTCATCCGTCCTCCTGGTACCCCTCTCTCTCCCTACCACCGCTTTCTCTCTCCCTCGCTGTGCAGGTGATCAGGAAAGGCTGGCTAACCATCAACATCAGCATCATGAAGGGAGGCTCCAAGGAGTACTGGTTTGTCCTGACTGCGGAGTCCCTGTCCTGGTACAAAAACGAGGAGGTGAGAGGCATTTCTGTTCCATTGCTGTATTTCACCGGACACTTGGGATGCGGATAGCTAAGATAAGATGCTGCATTTTGGCACTAAACTAGTGTAAATTCGTTGTCGTCATCACCCACGGCGGTGGCTCGGAGGTGTGTGCGTCCCAGCCCAGCCTAACCAATGTGCAGACTACTGTTCAGCTGTAGCCTGATGAACAGGTAGTCTGAACACTGGGCAGGCGGGGGGGTGAGGAGGAGGAGGAGGACTCCGATGGGAGGAAGGACCCTGAGGTCATTGCGGCTGCAGGTCGCTACCCTAGGACAGTAGGACAGAGGGCACAGAGAGCAAACATTACCCCGGTGAAACAATTACACACATGAGAAAAAGCCACGTATATATAGACACAGAAAAAGCTGATTTATCAGGACCCGTACTGCTGAAACGCCACAATACTTTTTACCTTATTAAACATATATTATTCCAAATAAAGCTACCCTTCATACTGTGCTTTCAAGCGATTCAAGCAAATAAATCCAGACACGGTTAGACTGCATTCCCTCTTGGCTAAATAACTGCAGTGTGTGCACACTCAGCAAACTCTGCTCTACAGTTTATTTAAATTATAGACCTTTTCGACTGTTGTATTCGGGGACTTGGAGAGTAACTTTCAGTACAACAGGCATGTCAGTGCACTGATGAATAAAGTTTACGTGATCTAAAATCAAATGATCTCTTTTCACAAGACTGATTTAACTAAATTGAACATTTGTCTAAAGTGGTTATAAGTGCAAATAGCATTGTACTTACCGCTTGAGCTTCTCGCCCAGGCCTCAGTCGTATCCATTCTCCCAGCCAAATAAAAAGAGCCCGTAAAAGATACCACTGCTAAAGATGAACCCCAGTCCAGTGGCCTCAGTGTGTCCAACTGGAAACGGTGCATATTTTTTACGTCGGGTCGCCTTTTGCGGAAAAAGCAAAGAGAAAGAAAGAGAACGAGCGAGGGAGGATGGTGGAGGCAAACTGACGTGGCAGGCGGGCTGAAATGTTCCAGCCGGGATCTGACTTTGGAATTTGCAGGAAATCGTACTGGGTTACGGGGGCCGGAGGGGGGGTGTGATTGAGTGTGTGTGTGTGTGAGAATGTGTGTAGGCGCATGTCCACATGAGTCCTCCTGTATTTTTTAGTGTTTGTGCACTTGGTCATATCTATACGAGTGCATATTTTTGCACCCACCCAAATGATACGTGTTTATTCAATTCACTCAAGCTCGCGTATGTTTGTTGGCTTTGCACGTGCAATTAAGTATTTTTCTCTGTGTGTGCGTGTGTGTGCATGCGTGTGTGTGTGTGTGTGTGTGTGTGTGTGCGTGGTGGGGGCGGGGGATTGTGTGGAGCTGCGAGTGATGTAACCGTTGGACCCGCGCCGCTCTCTGTGTTAGCGCAGACGTAAACGCTTCCAGATGTCTCAGCTCAACAGTGAAAGCTGGCACCCCATCCCCCCCAGAACTCCCTCATGCTCCTCCTTTTCTTCCTCTTCTTCCTCCTCCTCCTCCTCCTATTCCCCATCATGCATTTCTCCATCTCACCAGCCTGGTTGTGGTCCACACCAGAGGACACGCATTCCATCATGTCTACTCATTGGTGGAGATCTGTTTTCATCTACCAAAATATATACACTCACATTTTGAAGATATAACTTCTTTGTGTTGTATATTCCAGGTCGTAAATAACACTTTTCTTCTATCTGCCTCATGCTAGGAGAAAGAAAAGAAGTATATGCTGCCCCTGGATAACCTGAAGCTCAGGGACATGGAGAAAGGCTTTATGTCCACAAAGCACATCTTCGCAATCTTCAACACCGAACAGAGGTCAGGTTTCTATTATTAAGTGAATGCACATGTACCTACGTTTTGTGTGCGTATATGTCCTGTACCACACATGTACTGGCTTAGCCTACACACTCACCAGCACTTGTGTTTGTCTTTTGTTTATATGTACAGGAACGTGTACAAGGATCTTCGCCAAATAGAACTGGCCTGTGATTCTCAAGAGGACGTGGACAGCTGGAAAGCGTCCTTCCTCAGGGCAGGAGTTTATCCAGAGAAGGACCAGGTATGTGGTTGGGTGGGTGGGGCTTTCTGCTTCTATTAATTAGTTCATATTAAATTGGTCATTAACCCTCTGGGGTCTGTGCCGTTTTTTTTCCTATTACTGGAGCCTCGACATATAAAGGTGTATAAATTCAGTACTGTAAGGCACAAGCAAGTGATTGGAGAGGAGAGAGTCAATATGTCTGCCAGAAATGTCATTCACCAAAACAGGAAAGTTAAAGTTGTTTTTATAAACTGGAAAACAAAGTTCGGAAACTTGTGTTTGGTCGATTATTTCTCTGTTGTTACAATGCTAATTGGCATTGTATTTTACATGGTTGGAAAGCCTGTTTATTTACCTTCGCAATGATGTCCAACTTGTAAGGATCATGCATTTGTGGGATGAGCAGCACAGCTGATTATGTGGGTAGCGCCCAAGAAAAATTTGCCAAAATGCTCCGTCAATGGTAAACGGTGTATTCTCCTGTTGGTGTTGACTCTTGTTTTGAGTTGTTTGGTGGATTGGATGATTGAACTCTCTATCAGTAACAAGGAACAAACAAGACATATTGGCAATTTTACACTTTATTCATTTAATACACCGTCAGGAGCCTCAGTAGCGGTGGAAGATCCATACGCAGCCACAACAGCCTGGCACCTCCTCCTCATGCTG
>CAKALU010063618.1:25352-65203 GCA_916700995.1 Hozukius guyotensis | reverse complement strand
AATAAAAGCCTAGTGTTAACAAATGAAGGAATTTTGTCCACAGAAAAAAATACTTGAGGGCTTTTATTTTGAAAAGAAAGCAGGAAGTGTTGATTTTAAAATAAAACTTTACTTTTTTTCATGTCCGTAACATATTCTACAGATAGACATTGAAACTGTAGTAATGTAGCTGATATGATGTCAATATACTGTCAATAGATCACCTTCACTGTCTGTTGTTGCTGTGAACCGCTATGAATAGGCGAGACCTCTATTCTCTAGAAGAGACGCAGCTGAGACGCGTCTCATGCGGGCAGTGTGGCTGCTCTATCCTGTTAACATGGAAGCCGATATAAAAAACAACAGGTAACGCAGCCGCCACGCGCTCCTGACGTTCCCTTTGTGTCCCGGGCCTAAGGTGAAATGTGTGGCCTGCAACCTCAATAAGCACTGTCATACAAGTCAAATGAATATCGTGCCTCACAACCTTCATGTCATCTTTAATCTTCCTTTGCCGTTTTTTTTTTTCTGACCCCACTCCTTCATCAGAAAATCTCCTCTGATGTCACCCTGTGTTGCTGCTGTCAGGCAGCAGCGCGTCGCTCCCCTCACCTCTGCAGTGGAGGGACCAACTCCTGATTAATGGCTATGGCTTTGCTCTCATGGGTTTTTAATTAAAGCACCCAGATAGATACACAGACATGCAAGCATACACATGAATGTCAACTCTACACACAGACACACACACACAGCCTGTGGCAACACACAAGGACAAGAAGAATGGGATTTAATTGAGAGAGTGTAATTTAAGGAGGGGAATACAAATGGATTGCTCCTTTATGGTGTGACAACATTTGCCTCTGACCCCATTCGTGTCTCAGTCATCCTCCCACTGTGTGTGAATGCAGATGGTTAGTTAATTACAGCACCGTGAATCTAGATGGCGATTACATAGGGAGGTGCTGGTTGAGCAGGTATTTTAAGGTCATGTAGAGGTCAGAGACTTCACTTTCCAGAAATTGAAAAAGACTTGTTGATCAAATGGTGAAAAATCTATACCAACACATGAATACTGGTAGCTTTATGAATAAATGTCGGGTTTGGTGTTTTAAAGGGTTAATTCGGATTCACCAAAGTTACACAATAACTCAATTACTGCTACGGACATGTGCAATAACAATATGTTGGTCACTTTTGTGCAATGTAAATCTACTGTAAATCTACTGTTACGGACATGTGCAATAACGTATGTTGTCACTTTTGTGCAATGTAAATCTACTGTAAATCTATTGTTATGGACATGTGCAATAACATATGTTGTCACTTTTGTGCAATAGTTATCCGATGGACACTTTGTGCAATAATCTGGCAAAACTGGCATCTCACCAATATACATAATTATTTTTTATATATTGTACTATCTTTTATATTTATATTGTATTATCTCTTTTTATATTGTATTATCTTTTCATTAGCACCTATGGGATTGTCACAATCTAATTTTGTTGTACTACACAATGACAATAAAGGGCTTGAATCTTGAATTAAACTAGCGAATCACGGCAGCAGTAGACCAGCAACGCCTGTGTTCTGCAAGGTAAAAATTTAAAGAGAGCATAGATAACTGCTTCAGTTCCCCATTGGAAAGGGTTGTCTGATGGCAAACAGGTAAACTGGTGAAAATATTCCAAGATTCCAAGATTTTTTTAGGTGTCTAAAATCTGTTTTGCTGCTGCCCCCGTCCACAGCAGTGCATTGCTTTGCTCCTGTGCTGGCACTCCTGTGTGGGGGATTGCCGTTCGCCACAGGCCTTGTTCTCTCTGCAGTTGAGGTAAATATGTGCCACTTTTTGAGAATTTATCTTATAGGCATAATTCTCTTTGAGCCAAGAAGTGCGCTCTTGTTGTCACACTATCCTGTCTCCCATTTGTTGAAGCTGTCATCCCCAATACCTGTCAGTCATCTTGATGAGCTTCCTACCCTGACACTGTGTCTACCCAGAGGGCGAGTTAACCGGCATCTGTAAATGATTTTAATGATAAAAAAGTTGCATAGTGTGGCGCCTTTTTGCTCATATGAAAAGGAAAACAAAATATTGTGCGTGTTTTGGAGAGGTACATGGACGGTGCTGGAAGCTGCACTGGACGTTGACGAATGCAGACAGTCAGGAGAAGACAGAGCCGTTCTGATCATATTTCATTCAACTGGGCAACGGGCAGCGGCAGCAGACACATCTTTGTGCTTTTAAGAGCTCAACATGTGAGTGAGAAGCAGGAGAGAGGGAGACACACACACACACAGCGAGGTACTGGTGTCACCCTTTACGGGGCAATTCTCCTCCAGTGACTGGGATTAAAGGCTTTATTTGCACTGCTCGGTGGAGGTTTCATTGTGTTTGGTTTAATTGGCATAAAGCGTGTCTCCGTTGGGATGCTTTTATTATTTTAAACAGTGTAATGAGGTTTATGTTGCGCCAAGGGACAAGAAGCCAAGTTTTGCATCTCTCATCACTGCGACAGGTTTTCTCATGTAAAGTAGCTTGAGTCAGAATGTGTTTAGCCTACCTTAGCTTAGCTTAGCATGACTGGACAGCAAGAATGGATGCAGAGCTAGCAGCATGCCTAGCTATGTGCCAATATTATTATTCGTATTCACTGTATATCGTGGTGAAACATACTGATGGCAACGACACCACCAGCAATTTCTATTACTGTCATTACTGTGAATATTTCAGAGGGCACCGTGAACACAGTGCAGCAGGCTCTTTGGTTGTGTTCAAAAGCATACATGCTCAATCAGTATGTACTGCATAATGCCTACTAAATGGACGGTAAAGGTGTGATATGTAACAGTTGTCGGTTGCTGTTTTTAAACACACGGTATTCAAAGTTGGCCCATCTTCCTCGGTTCAACTAGTGGGGGAGCGAGAGAGAGCAGCGATGGTATTGCGAGCTATAGAGTGAATGAAGAGAGGGAGCGGCGATAGTGAGAACAACGCAGTGAATCAGAGAAATAAAATGTTATTGCTGAAACCCAGAAACGTCCTGAACACAACAAATATAATAAGACAATTGAAAATCTAGGCAGAGGGCTGCAGGGTCTCTGTAGATACAGACACCAGCACACACTGCTAGTGGGTCATAGTGATGATTGAAAGGGATTCATTTTGTGTCAGTCTATACATTGGAAAATTCCTGCATATTATACCTTTACATTAGGGCTTTCAATCAATTAAAATATTTAATTGCAACTAATCGCATGATTGTCTATGATTCATCACTGTTCACATTTATCTGTTCAAAATGTACCTTAAAAGGAGAGGGAGGGAAGTATTTAATACTCTTATCAACATGGGAGTGGGCAAATATGCTTGCTTTATATAAACATATAAATATATTTTTTATTGAAAGTCAATTAACAACCAAAATAATAACAAATATTGCCCCAAAACTGCATTTGATTATCATAAAGTGGGAATGTCTGTAAAGGGGAGACTCGTGGGCACCCATAGAACCCATTTTCATTCACATATCTGGAGGTCAGAGGTCAAGAGACCCCTTTGAAAATGGCCATGCCAGTTTTTCCTGACCAAAATTTTGCGCATATTTGGTAACCTCCTTCTCAACATGCTGGTATGACATGGTTGGTGGATGGAT
Source organism: Hozukius guyotensis (assembly GCA_916700995.1). Taxonomy (NCBI): domain Eukaryota; kingdom Metazoa; phylum Chordata; class Actinopteri; order Perciformes; family Sebastidae; genus Hozukius; species Hozukius guyotensis. The sequence continues at coordinate 61,568 of CAKALU010063618.1, read as the reverse complement.
GGATGGATGGATTCATGAGGTTTATGATATATGATACCAGTATAGTACAACTTCCGGAAGATCGATTGCTTTAATGCGTTAGTGTAAAAATGAATCTCCGTTGTGACAGCTTTACTTTAAATAGGATTTTACCAGCAGACTGTTCACACTGAAGTATACTAAAGCAAGACATATCACATGACTAATGGCCGGCCTCAAGGCACCCCGCAGTGGCTAAGTCTTATTTCCAAAAACGTTGCAGCAAATTTCCGTTATTTGGATCAACTGACCTCCTGAATCTAAATGGTTACTTTCTCGCATGAAAACATATTGAAACTTAATAAAGTGACATATTAACAGCCTTTGGCCTGGCTCAAAAAGCTCACATGATTGATGGCTGGTCTCAAGGCACCCAGACACAATGCATTGTGGGTCAGTGGAGTAGGCCTTCATGCAGTAAGCTCATGTCGCATACTCAGAAATTCTTGCTTATCTAGTATAGGCCTACATCTGGGCATTTCTCGCATGCACAAAATCCACATACTGTACAGTGTGAACGCACTACATACTCAATTTTACACCATACTTAATATGGAAGTATGAAAATTAAATGAAAGTATAGTATGTTAGTATGCAGTTTCAAACACAGCACTTGTCTGTCTAGCACTAGCTATCATGGTAGTGCTAACATTAGGTAGTCCACCTACTGAAGCATGCCCAGTTTGTGGTGCTGAGTTGTAATGGTAAGTGACAGAAAGCATTGATTTTAGACAAAGAGAAAACCAATTGCCACAGCTCCTTCTTCTTCCTCACGGGTTAGATTTAGCTCTGCCTGTGACCAAGGTTTCATTTCCACTTTGGGGTACACTAGCTTAATGCTACCAGACGAAGAGAGACAGACAAAGAATGCTTTTTGTCTACTGTTAGTGTCTTCTAAGAGCCCAATGTAACTATGCCACAGTAACCTGTTAGTATACATGTGTTTACAGACAGCTTTTAAAAGAAAATATTTTAACCATCAACACTCAAAAGAAATCAGAACATGTATGAAGACATGAACATGATGTTTGAAACTGACACGCTGCATTCAAAGTCATTCTCAGTATTATCTTTTTTCATCAACCAATCTGCTGGTCTACATGGTGCTTTTAAATGTATTTTATATTCAGGCTAATGCAGAGTCCAACAAAGTTACATTAACAGTTCGCTATCCAGTGTTTTGTTAGCTAGATAAATCTGAGGCACAGATGCCGTGACGTGTGAAGTAATTTCATTGTATGTAGGCTAAGTAGGCTATCTTGTTTGTTCATCAAAAGAGCTGTAAAAATGGCAGTTTGTGGTTTTAGACAGTTATGTGCTGGGATTTGTTTTTAACAAACAAAATAAACTGTGTATAGAGTATCATTTTAGAGGCATTTAGGTGTTTTTATTCTTTTCACCCTTCCGAGCCAGTCTCGCTGACTTCCCCTGCTTGCAGTAAGCTAAACTAACCGCATCCTTCCTGGCTTCAGGTCCATAAGGCACAGACTTGGTATTGATCTTCTCAGCTCATTCTCAAAAGTAAATACATCATAATAATTACAATGAATACATTCCTTTTAAATACTTAGAAGTTATAATATTTTAAAGCAATAAAATGACCTTTTTTTGTTACATTCTCTTGCCAATTGTAACAAAACAGAAACTCAACCACCACCCTGAAAAAGTCATCACGTTACCAGCAGCAGCTGCCTTATTTTGAAAAAGCCAGAAGAAGAATGCTGTAGTTGCAGCAGAGACTACCTGTTGAGGAAGTGGAAGGAAACTGGCTGTAACCTGTTGTGGAGATGGGTAATGGTGGATCTTAAAACAAAGTACCCCTGAGTCGCTAGCATGTGTCAGACTGTGCGGTCACTAAAATAAGAAAGGTGATTGGATTGTGTGGCGGCTCAGCTTGTACCAATTTCCTGAGTTAATGGGAAATTTGTCCTTCCTGCCTTGTCGTGTTGTCCCAGGGCTGTGGCAGATGCCGACCGTCGTCGCGGACATCACGGGGGTCTTTGCGGCCCCAGGGGAGGAGGAAAAACAATAACCCCATCCCGACCTCATGCCACCTCACTGGTGTCCCTAAATATCTCAGTAAACACGTGTTGTTTTTTCTGAGGTGTGGCGTCAGTGGAGGAAGGAGCAGAATTGGCGTGGACACTTTTTGGAGAGCTTCCGACATCGGGGGCCGCTGGCCAAACAGTCTGATTGTAAGCGTGACTGGACAAACATGGCCATCGTCCTCCTGAGGTGGAGCCAACACCACCAGCCATCACCACATCCACGATGATACCAGGAATCAGCAGCGCGTAGAGAAATAAATACTGGCACGGGTTATCGACAAGCCTAGTCGAGCATGAATTATGGTGCAATCCTAGAGAGGTTTTTCAGATTTTCATCCGCTCCGTGTCTCTCTTTCTTTTGACATCTGTTGGGATGTGTCTCTTTCTCTCTCTCTCTTCTTTCTCCAAGGGATGTTGTGATACAGCATGTGCTGAAGCACAATGGCACGATCAAACAAACTCTGTGCAGTTCTTAATGACTGCAGATAAAGCCACAGATGAGACAGATGGGGTTTGGCAGTGCAGTGATGTCTCTCTTGAACAAACAGATTATCCTCGTAATGATTACTCATTACTGATTTGTTTCAATTTCTGACAAATAAAAAGCATTTATGTCTGTATTTAACACACAGAACTCCAAATCTGCCTTTATTCCATGTTCTTTTTGCAGGTTTCATGCACTTTCTGCACCTTTCCATTTCCCAGTATCTCCCACTGTGACCTTTTAAGGTCTTTTTAAAGTGGAGGTAGGAGAAGGCACGCCTGCAGCCCCATATTATCGGATGAGGCAGCTGACAAATGTGGCAGTGTTCACGCGTGAGCATCTATTAATCTCCCAAACGATGCAAAGCCTAATGGGAAGAGGACTTAAGAGAGGACACAGCCGCTTTCTGCTCTTCCTCCAGGACACGGGCAGAGAGTAATGTCCTATTGCAATCAGATTACTCCTTTCTCCCTCTGACTATTTCCTGACACCAGCCACGACACTCCCCCTCCGATTTATTTCACCGGCCACTGTTAATTCCCACTCGTGGTTATCCATCTTTTTATTCTCCTTTAGTTTAGCAGAATTTAATCTCTTACATCGTTACCAATCATTTTTCTTCCCCCGTACTCAGATTACACTGAGAAACTGTCCATGAAATATTAAACATACAGAGGTTCACACACACACTGCATACCCATTGTATTACAAGGTCATCTAACATAGGTGGTCGGACATATTGCAATAAACTGCAAACTGCAGAAGCAAAATCCTAAAATCAATAACAGTGTGATGTCATGGCTTTGGTGTGGGTGCCTGTTGGTTAATAAATCACCCTGTTTCCATCCTTTAGTGTTTTTAAAGATCTGGAATTCAATTGTTAAGCTAACAGCGTACAGTTGGAGACATTCACGGCATCTCTGCTCCGATCCTCCACTAAAATCAAAGGATCAAGACTCTGACTGCGGGTTGTGTGCACTTGGTAAGCCCGTGCAAGAGCTTAGTTGTTAGGAAGAAGAAAGCCATCAGAGCTGCTTTTCACGCCCTGTTGCCGTTGGTACTTTAACCTGCATATAGGGAACATTCCAGTCCACAACACAAGTAAGCAAAAAGTGTAATTATATGCTACTCCAGCTCTTCACCAGACCACTTCCATCATTACATCACTACCGTCATCATGAACCAAAACCGACAACTTTAGTTGCTAAAAGTTTGCTGTATATAAGATGTGATGTCAGGCACCATCGTGTCCATGCTATAATTCAAAGTGACCTGACAAATCAGACTCGGTCCAAACCCAGTACATTTCTGTGAATTTGTGGCTAAATTGTTACACAAATGGTCAACAGTCATGTCTATAATTAAGTTATAAAAGAGTTCAATCCAGCGGTACATGTCCACCAGGTCCAGCGAAGACACTAGGGGACTCGCTGCTCCATTCAACTGGCCCTTCAAGCCGTGACGTACCCTATTGTGGAATGCACCTGATTGGTCCCTGGTTTTCTGCTCGCCGTTTCAAACAGGAAACAACATGGCAGCCTGCTCGTAAACTTTCTGTTATTCCGTCTAAACAATCCACCAAAATATACTCCTGAAAACATTTGAAGTGAGAAATAGACGATAATGCCACTGCTGAATCTTGTTTAATTTTAGAACTAGAACGCCTAGTTTGACAGCTTGGTCCAAGTGTCGTGAGCCGGACGCATCACGCTGGACGGACTCATTTGCATAACAGACTGTTTGGAAAGAGCAACCACCAATGAGGAAACTCCAACACTCACCCAATCCTGTAACTTCCTTCACTCAGTCAGTCAGTCAGTCAGTCAGTCAGTGACAGACTTTTGCGTTTGTAGGGCTGACCCTCTGTGGTCCAGACAAAAAAGCAGAAAATGTCCACATCAGGTTTTAGAAAAATCTGGAGCATATGATTGGTAAAGTAAATGGTAATATAACTGTCAATACATCCCGTTTCATGAGGCGACCCGGTGGCCTCAAGCTGCCAGTATTCTCCATGAGAAGTGCTTAACTTTCCAAAACTAACTATTCAACATCCACACCCAATTCACGCCGTGACCGACCAGATGTGTGGAGGTGAAGAAGGAGACAAGGCTTTAACTTCAAGACTTTAAAGGCTTTAAAATCTGAGCTGTCTTTCTTCATTCTGGACTGTTTCTGTCTCATTTCATGTGAACAACACTGTGAATGTCTTCCAGGAGAGACTGTCACCGTATTTAAACTATGATTCGTCTCCCCCCCCTCTCTATGACAGCCGGCTTATCTCTCGACCTTCGAGTGTGACCGTTCTGAGTAGCGATAAACACTTTTGATTTCTGACGCGGTCAGACAACATGTCGTATCAACCACTTCTGTTCAAGCATAACCCGACCCTGAGGACCAAGGTGGCGACCCTGAATCGCAACGTCCCCGCTTTGTGTCCAGCTGGGGACCTTTGTTGCATTTCGTTCCTAAACTCTCTCATATCTAACATTTTCATTGTCTGCTATAATAAACACATAATGTGCCCCCCCCAAAAAAACTTCCAATTTCACAGTAAAGACACTGCCTTCACATTAAAATGCAGCCTCACATGTAGTAGAATGATTCTACTGGTGACTGGGATCAGATCGGTATCCAAACTCAAAATAAATATATATATTTTGAGCTCCATCACTGAGAGAAGATGAATTAGTTGAATCACCTTTATACATTTAGTCAGTGATTTTAAGGAATGTATCATTTAATTAAAGACGCTGAAGGTGAGTGTAGGATCATGCCCTGCAGAACAGAACCTTCCTCTCTTTCCTGCCCACTATCATATCTTATAAAAAACAAAAAGTTATATAAAAGCAAGACAAATATAAGCAGGAAAAAAATGAATGAATTGAGATTTCTAAATTGACCATGATTGTTTCTTCAACCTCCAGTAAAAATAACCAAACATCTCCAGCACTCACACTGAGCTCTGACGTGTTCTCCCCTCAGTCCTCGGCCCATGTTGCTACATCAGCTACAGTGGGAGCACCTGTGATCTCATCAACCAGCAGAGGAGGAGGGAGAAAGCTCAACTGACACCTTGGGAGAGGGAGAGGGGAGGGGGGGGTTACTGCCCATCCATAATATGGCTTACTGAGGGAAATGCAATAACAGTGCTTCAGCAATAAAGACCAACAAAAAGCCTCCAAGTCAGCGACTCCTGACTCCCAGGTCTGATGAGGACTTCAATATCAGTTCTCTGGCCCGCCTGCACCTGCACACCCTCTCACTGTCTCATTAAAGCAGCGCTGATGCAACTACACAGAAACAAAATCTTCCCATTCGATCGTCTCGGGCCCACAACAGGAAGCTGAAGATGAACAAATCTGCACTTGATTGATGCACAATGCCAGAGCCACTCCGGGCAACTTTTGATCTCTTCTCATATCCAGGTACGTGAGGTGCATTCCACTTTTGAAACTTTTTGTCGCAGGAGTTTAACCTCACGGAGGCCAATTTTGTAAATGTCAGGACAGACATAGACTGCAGCAAAGGGAGGTTTGGCTGAAGTCTGAGAAAGAGCAGGGAGAATGTGACTGTGACATTTGCTGACACGCCGGGACGGAGTGAAAGAATTTCTTAACCCTCCACCTTGGCCAGGATATCCTGAAGGCATGGTCATGTTGAGAGAGATGAGAGCATGTCTCTTTAATTGAAGGTCGAGTTAACTTTGACCTCCTGACCCACAGCTTATTCTTCTCATATAGAAAATGTCTCTGCTTCCCTGTGTTTTTTTATCAAAAGGTCAGTGTGGTTGTTTTTATCGCAAAGCCTGGCCCTTATTTTCTTGAAACTTGTTTTCCAGCTAGTTTTGCAACTTCTGTGACCACAAACCTGGTGAACCTCTATAAGGCACTGTGAAATCTCAAAACACAATTATCCAGCACCACAGAAAAAACTTCAGGTTATAATAAGTGACATTATTCTTGGGATTACTGGCAGTAAGTAATTAGTCTGTTACTCTGCTCTATTATAAATTGTATTTGGATAAACATTTCAATCTATAGTATATATTTTTTTTAAAAAGTACAGAGACATGTAAGAAGCACTTCTCAACATACATGACAGTTGTGTGATTTTGGAGAGGTCTGTGTGTGCATCTCTACCAAATGAAGCCTCAAGAATTGCATACGTGCAGCCAATAACAGGTGGTATGAGCAGAACAGATGCATAGTTTCAGGCCAACAAGACTAACGGCCAATCCACACGGAAAGTGTTTTAGACGTGTTTTTTTATGTCCGTCACTCGCACATTCCACGGAAGAGATAGTACGCTTCCATTTAGTATCAATCCACACCACACGTCTGGGATTAGTGGAGCAAAATCTGCACGGACGGCTGTTTAAATCACACAAATATCCCGTTGTATGTGTGTTTTGAACTCGTGTACCTTATCTACATTGTGTGATCAAGGCTCCCAGTCTGTCTGTGAGCTCGCCTGTTTCACTACCGGCAGGTTCCCCTCACTCACTCACTACGGCGGGCGGGGAAATAAAATCAATGAATCAATACATACAAACACTGTTGATTTCTTCCCATGGAGCCGACGTGAAAACTATTTGGTCCAGTAAATGTCTGCTGTCAGTCAGCCTGGTGAAGGCAGGTTAGCCAGCTGCTGCTGCTGCTGCTTGGATGACAGACGCAGCTTCCACGCTGCGTCAGGCTTCCAATAGGGATTCCCAGTCGGAGCCTACTGCTCTGTGAGGCTATAGGCTACTTCGGTACATCAGTGCTTTGAGCTAAATGCTAACGTCTGCATGCTAACATGGTCACAATGACAACATGCTGAGGCTAAGCGGTTATAATGTTTGCTGGGTACGCCTTCTTAGTTTAGATTTTTCAGACAAATTTGATGATGGCACTAGATGAAGTCAGAGGATCACCAGAGTTATTACAATTCATCCTGAGGGGAACATGAATGCTGTAAATACTGTAAACATGAGTTTATGGTCTCAATCGCTAGTTTCAAGTCTTCTTCAATACAGCGTGATGATCATTTAGTAAATTATGATCCCATTTAGAGTCAAATAGACCATAAAGCAGGGGATGCTTTAGGGCGGGGCTACCTTGAGCGTTGTTGTCTGGTTTGGGTGTTGTCCGTGTTTTCGTCGTAGAACTTTAATCCTTTCACAGTGAGTTTTCAGTTCATTGCAACAGTTGCAATTGCAACTAAAAATGTCTTATTCAGCATTTGGTTGTACTTAGCTCCATCCTCTCGTGTTAGTTCTGGTTGCAAAAAAACAAGATGGCGACGGCCAAAATGACGAACTCAAGGCTTCAATATGGCAATCCACAAGGCGATAGAGAGGCAAAGTCCCACCCCTTTCGGTCGACTCCATGGGACCTTATTTGGGTATCATATGTGTGATTCATGGCGCGGGATCAAAAAAATATTTGTCTCTTGCCATTGACTAGTGTACATATTTTTTCCAAAATAAGGTCCCATGGTAGTCCACCGGAAGGGGCGGGACTTCACCCACTTCCTATAGGGGACTGCCCATTGTTTTGAAAACCTATTGCTCAAAAAATACACAGCAACAAGTAGAAGCACACATTATTATGCACAATGGCATCAACGGACCTTCCTATCTGGTTGCCTTGAATGCATTCGTTGGTTGGGATGTTTAGGTTTAGGCATGACGAGGGTTATTAGTTAGGTTTAGGGTCAGAATATCAGAGTAAGACAACCAGAGGCAAAGTAGGGGTGGGTCATGCCTTCACCATAGTTGGAAAAAAATCAAGACCAGGAAGGTTTGATTATGTAATTTTGCATAATATTTAGCCACATGCTTCTGTTCGGGATAACGGACTGTCGGGACATTTTTTGGACTATTGGGCTATCAAAATAATAGGCCATCGAAACGATGGCATGGCACCTTCTTATATACGTATATATTCATACATACACACACATATACACACATACGGTCTATGGTTTCAAGTAAAATTTGACATCAAACCATTTTACCCTGAATGATTCGGCGAGGAAGTGCCTGTGGATTTAGAGGATTTAAATGTATTGTTCCCACCGACAATGTTTAACTTCGGAGGCAAATTAATTATCACTGATGAGACGATGTTAAGCCTATTAAATATGTTATTGTTTGTGACAGACAGACAGCTAATCAGCGATCGACAGAGGAAGAGATTGAGAGTGAAACATTCACAGCCTGTAAGTATTTCTGATAACTTTGTTCCATTCAAAATGTTTAATTCAGCCGGTTGGGAAGTTTTGGAGGAGTTGAGGAAATGACAGCTCACTCAGTACAATGAATCCAGTAATGCATGAATATGAAATGGAACCGCTTCGTGGAATAGAATAGCTCAAGTTCACCTGTGCATTTTCTCTCTGCACCAAAACTTCAAATAGATTTCGAATTCTTTCCGGACTCGGGCCACTAGTGACCCATTTCATAGGCATCCTGGAGTGTTCCAGTACAGGCCACGCAATGCAGCGTATAACCTGGTTTCTCTGTGACTGCTCCTCTATTTCTCTGCCAGTTCTCTCCATTCAGCAGGTGCAGGCTGTCCTGTCCTCGCATGGCACACTGCAGTCTCCTAAAACTGTTGGCTACATGGTGAAATGACTTCCTCTACCAACCACACAGACAGAAAACACAAGAGAGGATGTCGGTGTGTTCAAACGAGAGCTGGGACATTAATTAATCCTGTACAATCACATATTAGAGTGTATTTCCCTTTATTAGTTATCATAGATTCTTGGCACAGAAGCAGCAGAACATAAAGGCTAGAAATAGTCCAGATGTTGTCCTGACTGTCTTGTTTATGAGGGGCCATGTTTTGTGGCAAGAGTGATGCAGAAAGTTGCTCGCTGACAGCAGATACAGGTTGTTGTTTTCTGGTCAAATTGCATTTGCCACAAAGATGTCATCAGTGAGAGATGAGGTGCAGCGACCTCCGAGGATGATTAGAAAACATCATTATATCCCAGCTGTGGGACACTAACTGTTTATGACTGCTGGTGATTCATTCCGTCACCATGGTGCGTAACCTTTTCCTGTATTATCTTCTCTGTAGCCACAGAACAAGGTGTCATCGGCGTAGGAAAAATCTGTTTTGCCAATTCGCCATCCTCCGGCCCCTCAACTTCAGCTCTGATCAAGCGGCGGGGCTGCTGATGGGAGCAAAGTGCTGCAACCGGAGCCTCGGCCCGTCCAGACGCTGGGATATCTGTCAGACAGCGAAATGATTTGTTATGCAAACCATTATTCATATCTGACAACATGCGGAGTGGCTACTTTGGTATTAATGGCCCCTCACGCTGGAAAGCCCTTATTGATGTTGACAGCCACACCTTCTGAATAGCATGCTCATCTCACGGGCCTGTGACGGGACTAATAAATGGAAGAGTGATGGGAATTTAATGTGTGTGTCTGTGTGTGTGTGTGTGTGTGTGTGTGTGATGTGTATTTTCGTGCATAATACATGTGTGCTTGTACAAAAATCTTAATGTACTTGGATATTTCCTCAGAAATATTGTCACCCTGTAATTCAGACCATAACACCAGTTAAGCCCTCTGATTGTCAGTTCATATAACTAAGTTCAGCTGTATCTGTGTACTTGAGAGCACAACACTGTTAGTGGCAGCTTTGACACATTCAATTACTTAGACTTGACTGAGACAACTTTTATTAATACTTTTGAACTGAGGAGAATACAATGTGACACACTTAAATATTGTAATCAATACCCTCACCCTTTATCCTCAAAAACGTAACCATACCGGACATGTATATTCTTAACTCTCATCCTCACCTAAATGATAAATCTGGTGATGTTCTTTACTGTTTTCTTCCTTTCACCAAATCCCATGAAAAGACCAAAAACAACAACAAGTATTGTGTGTATCACAGCCTGATATATCTTCTTCCTCTGTGCCATATATTTGTCCAAAAACACATCAGTGAACAGCATGTTCCTTCATTACCATGTGGCTTATTCTGTCTCAGTCCTCAGCCCGGTCTCACCAAATGGTGTATGAATGACGCAGCAATTTGTGAGTCATTTCGGTTGCAATAACAACGGCGTTCTTTGCTTTTGGCGTGCCATTTCGCGCCATGTAGTCTGTACTGACTGTACTGTAAACGCAGCCGCGTGAATATGCCACGCTCAGAGCTAGTCACGTAGAATGAAAAGTGAGAAAGACTGCTTATGGTGGGCGGGACGGGAGGTGGATGGGTCAACAAACACAGGACTTTCAATCAGGAGACTGGTGTTCAGGTCCCAAAGTGTTGTTGTGTAATTGTGAAGTTACGTTAGTGATTTACTTCTGTTACGTTGTTTACGTACATACTTTACCTGGTTTACATACTTATTTTAAGCCCAACCATGATGGTTTTCCTAAACCTAACTAAGTGGTTGCCTAAACATGACCGCGACCATTTCACGGTAACGACGGGGTGTTGAAATGCGTTATCATGACATGCAGAATGTCCTTAAAATGGCGTGCTATTTATCCGCCTTCCCATGAGATCAGGTTGCAATCCCACATACTATAGGTTTTCACAGGTCCACTTGGTTCCTACTATCCACATGCACATTTCGGGCTCTTTATTCATGCTAATTCAAGACACTGACATTCCCTCCCTGACCAACAGTAGCCATTCCCACCATTCAGTCACCTGACCTACCTGAATCCCTGTCCTTTATTCCCTTAGCCACTAAGTATATATAACTTAACCAGCTCACTCTCTTTCGAACATTATGTGCCTTATAGCCACAGAGTTGTGCAGTTCAACCACAACTACTCGTTAATTGATGTTCTCTCTCATCTTGGGTCTGCTGGGGTCTAATTATCCACAAGTAGTGTACTGTTTAGCTGTGACATGAGAAAGATTGTGACCTGGGCAGCCATGTTGAGATCTCTTGAGGGAATACCAAGCACTGCCCACCAGCCGGAGCACAGCCAACAGGAACGCTCTCTCTCTCTGAAATGACCTGTGATTGGTCAAAGTCTAGATTATTTAAAGCCTGAAAACAGAGCCCAGTGAGGTGCAGTAGTCTAGTTTTCTCTCAGAACACTTGAATTACAATATGCTGAAGGGTTATTATGGAATTTTTGCTCAATGATGCCAAAAAATTGTTGCCTACTGCAGCTTTAACAATCAGCTGATCGTTCCTATGCTGTGTTCACAATGTCAAGTCACATTTGCACTGTAAAAACTTAGTAGTTTTAAGACCAACCATGTTGTTTTTTTTCTAAACTAAACTAAGTGTTTTTATTGCCTGAACTTAAGCACATGTTTTTGTTTAATTCACAACTTTAAGCGTGTGTTTACTGCGACCGTAAAGTGATGTAGAGCGCTCGTGAAGCATGTGTTTAGTGCGACGGAAAAAGTGACGCTGTGGGGTCTGACAAAGCGTCAGTAAGTGACGAGTTGGGATGAGAACAGGTTGGTTAACCAGTGAACCCAGTCTGTAAATAGTCCCAATCTCCTCCTATTTGAGTAACATTTTCCAAAAATTACACTTCCCCGCAAAAAAAACAAAACAACTATATATTTTTGATAAAAAGAAAAAGACAGAATAATTGCGGCCTTTGTCCTCCGTACTGTTGGGAAAAAAAACAGCTATGTATGATGTATCTTCCATGTCTGGGTTGGTTTTGTTGCTTGGCAGTGTGTGTTTTTCTGATTCCCACCTGTAACTTGCAAAACACACAGCAGACATGATGTCATGTTGAAATACAGCATACTGTTGGAGTGTGGTGACAACTTTCTCTAAACAAACATTTCCCAGAAGTGTGAAACACAATCTTATATGACCGTACACACGCACACATTCCGGTGGAGATGGATTGTGAATGTAATCCCCATGTATGTGATACTGTCATCTTTAGGAAACTATTTAAACAGCAAGATACAAAATGGTGATGTTAGCATGCTAGTTATGGAAACAAGACGTATTGTTTGAAACAGCCCTGTGGCTGCATTACTTTGTGATTTTTAGTTTCTGAAAGGAGCGATACGGCCTCCCTCTTTTCTTTAATCTTTTCCCTCTCCCTCCAGGCGATTGTGCAGGGGCAGGAACGGGAGAGAAAATTATTCTTTCTCTTCTTCCTCTCTGCCCAACCAAGGTCAGTCAAAGCAGTCTGCAGAGCTTTAAACAAATTAATCCCTTACCTCTGGGCTTTGTGTACCATCTATCTGCGCTGTAATGTGATAAGGGGACAGGGTGGAGAACAGGGAACCAGCAGGTGCTCAGCGCGGCTAACACGCGCTCATTTCATCACCTGACACTGTTCCTTTTCCTATTACACCCACACCTTCCGCAGCCTCCAAGGTGACTACGCTGCGAGTTACAGGAAATGGGAAAAATGGCTTATTCTTCCCGGTTATCAAAATCGCTCCAAAATAAGCAGCTCCTCCTGTAAATCCCTGCAGCTGATGTGCGCTATAGTGTTGCATTAGGACTGATACGCCTACGGCAGCCTGGATCTCCCTCGGGGCATGTGGATCTGAGGAGAAAGCGTAGCTGCGTCAGAGTGGGAATCCTTCACTTACATGCAGACCCAGAGCAGCTGTGCTTTTTGTGGCGGGTGTAGATTATGGCAGTTTCATGTCTGAAGATGTAGGCATTAATGAGGCAGGATGGGGGGTGGTTTGTTTTATGCGGTCGGGTAATGTGGTGATTCTGAGCAGACAGTGATCTGGCTCTGCATTGTGACGGAGTGGGGGAAGAGAGCAAAAGGAAAATGAAAGCTCAGCAGAAGGAGGGAGTGAATAGGGTGATGTATGGCCGTCTCAATGCCCTTATGACATTTCCATCAACCCATAAAGACTTAATGGAGGAGAGAGAGGAGGCAAAGAAAGCTGCTCGAAAAATCGCAAGACGGAGGCTAAATGAAAGAAAAAAGGGGGTCAGGAAGGGAAGGCATTTAACAGGAGCCGGTGTATTGTCACGAGAAGTGGAATGGCATGTCATCTGTTAAAAGGCAACTCTGAGAGGATGATATCACATCTCACCTCCCTCCCCTTCCTTCCATATCTTCTTCCCACCATCCCAGAATTAACTGGCGTGTCTGCGCAAAGACGGATCGTCCTCCGCTGAGCGACGACGAAGTCTAGTGCATTTCACGCGTTCCTGCCATCGCCGCTCATCAGCTGTAGGGAAAACATCAAGCGGGAGCGGGCTGCGAGGATGTCAACCGAGCCACTGATGGATGGCAGACAGCTTGAGGGAGCGTCACTCTTGCTCACTCGTGTCTGCTGAGTCTGCTACAATCCCTCAGAGGTTTATCATTTTTGCTGTTTTTCTTTTTTCTTGTTGTTGCAAAGATCACTGCGCAGCATATGGGAACGAGGGGCTGAGCTCGTATTGACAATTTACAGATTGAGACGCTGAGAATTCGTGTTGTTCTGCGTGTGAAAATGAAAGCGTGGTGAGATGTGAAATGAAAATCACTTTTTTTTTCTGCGCGGCAGATGGAACGACTCATCTTCCCTGGGTTTGAAGTGACAAAATCAAACCTAATGAGGAAACTAGATCTGCATGTACAAATTGACTCAAAGGAATGTCACAGTGAGAGCACATGAAGGAGCAGTTTTAGTGGCATCTCGTGTTCAGTCACTCTTGTCACATGGTCCTTTGTCTATTTAACATTTGGTGTGTGTGTGCAGCAGCGAATGTGCGTTGTTCTTCCCGTACATGAATTTATGCCCGTTGGTTGTACGCCCTTGTCTATGCACGGAGACATGTGCTGACACATCTCTGCACATCACACCTCCCTGGTCCCAGGAAGTGATCATGATGAGCGTAGTGAAACTCTGAGGAATGGAGATGTTGTCTGCGTTGGAGGAGTGACATATTGAACATAAAGAGGTATGGGATATTCAGGGTCTCGGAGTCATAAAACAACACTGCGGAAGCCATCATTGTCCTCTCCACAGTCACTGTAGGCATAAATCTCTAGCCTCCGGGGTTTGGAGGAGATGTCACCTGGAAAAATGCAATGTCAAAACAATGTCATTTCAGCAGTTCCTGTAAAACTTTCCATCTGCGTACACTAGGGAGCACGTGTAAAAGGAGTAAACAATGCTGAATGACAAGTTGAACACCAGGTTATTTTTTTTTTATTTCTTTGCACTTCACTTAGTCCTGGTAATTAATATTCTGCTAAGCAAACAGTTTCTCCTCTCACTGAACTTGAACTTGGTCTTGGCTGGGCAACTTCCATGCCTCCTAAAAATGACATTTGTATACAACTAATTTTCAAAAATAAATATTTTATGATGTTATAATGTTAAATATGTTATGAGAGATATACATTGCTACCTGGATGGATTTTAATCTGCATAATTGAGGGATTTAATGAAAATATCTGCAACCACTTATTTAATTTGTTTTGCTAGAATCGTGACAACTTAACGAGGAACTTTCATTTTGTGTTGATTTTGGCGGTCCCTGTGGACAAGGGCGTAAGTGTAAGGCCCGCGTGACTTACGCGTCGGTTGTTCACACCAGCTGCGTTTCTGCTGCTGTCAGTCCTTTCTTTCAACATAGAGTTTGCCTTTCATAATGGCCATTTCATTTCATTATCAATGTCGTTTATATGTATTCATTCGTGGAGCCGTGCAAGTCACTGCATGTTCTACAACACCGTCCTGCACATAATATTTCAGAATAAAAGCTTTGTGTTAACAAATGAAGGAATTACGACCGGGTGGCACCGATGACTAGAATAACTATTTAAAAAATAGTCAATCTTCTCGCTGATGGTCTCGTTTGCTTATGTAGGTCATATCGAGGCATCGGTATTAATCTGAGACCTTTTAAAGTTCCTCACAGTAACTTGATGATTAATGTATTTATGGTTATTTTAAGGCAGCTCAAACCATTTGGTTACAGCTGCACTAACCAATATTTTTGTAATGATGTGAAAGGTGTTCATAGTGCCAAACCCACGGTTAATTATCAAACATCTCTGCCGTTCCCCTCAGCTATATGGAGTGTTTTACAGAGGACTTTCACCCAGGAGACCACTGTGTCCCGGGTGTAACCAAAACTCGACATGGAGTTATTTTAAGCTACGTTACGTGATTTATTTTAACCCAAACAGTGACCTTTTCCTAAACCTGATCAAGTGTTTATGTTTGAATTCACAACGTTAACCACGTGTTTACTGTGGCTGTAGTGTAGAGTCATAGTTTGACGCGGGTTGGACAGGGTAGTGTCTAGATGGGAACCTGCATGACGGCAAGTTGGGGAAACTCTCACGATACAGTTAAGGTTAGGCATTGATCTCTAATAGTTAATGTTAGGATAGGTCGTTGAGCAGCGAGTCTCGCAAGAGTTTTTGCAAGGTTTTGCAGATCTCAGATCAGATTTCGCAATTTGCAGGTTACCTTCTAGACACGACTGTTGGACAGACACGGTTAGCAACTAGCCCCTGAACATAGTGGAGCATTTCGTAGCTAAAGAGACAGATTTTTTTTTCGAGGAGTTGGTGAAGACCAAAACAGAGCTAAAAGGAGACTGACTATTGGACTTACATTCATCAGGAAGAACCAAACACTCAACCAAATGAATGCTAGAGGATGTTGTTCCGTGTCTGTATGATGTGCAGCTTTTTGCTAACACGTCAGCTACTATGTGCTAATATGTCAGTAGCCGAAATGATGTCCTTCCCTAGCCTTAACTCAGTTGTTTTATTGCACTACCCTAAACCTAATGACACGGGGGATGCTTGACACAGAACAGGAACCACTGTCCACCGCTACAACTTCTGTGTCATACAAGACCACACAGCACTTCCTGAACTTGAAAATACAATATGTTGCCAGGAATGTAATTAGAGTTGGGGACGCTACAATAAAAACTGCAGCTATTACACGCTACTCTTTATTGGAAGAAGTTAAACTACAGAAACACTACACTTCAGCAATCACATTACCAAAACTTATTATGCAAAACCGTATATAGTAGTATATAAAAGGAGCCCTGTAAAAGTAGATAACAAAGAGAAAAATCAAACAGGGCTCCACAATATAAACGGCAAAACTCAATTAATTCTGCTGATTTGCATGCCTCACTTCTAATTATCACTGCATCAGCAATGATAAAGCATACATGGCAGGCTTATTCTGCAGGTGCGACCTCCATCCATCTTCTCTTTTTTGTTTAATTGCCTCCACCATGCAGATAGCTGCGACTGCTCATGTATTCTTGCACTTCTTCATCACCACTCTTCTTCATTGGTTTGGCAGGAACTCGACAGGAAGCCGGAGGTAAAGTGCCGAGAGGTGAAGCAGGGCAAGATGCGTGTTTCAACACAAATAGCATATGGACATGCTGAACACACACAAAGAGGGCATAATTACTCTGGTGTGAACTTCCTGCACATCTGTTGATGCACTGAGTAGAGGTAGAGCGATGAACCACTGATGCTGCCTTCTGATTAGATCCCTGCAGGAAACAAGCGCCTCTGAGATTCTCACTGGCATGTGGTCTCAAGCTTCATTATTTAGCAGGAAAAAAAATTAGTTGAATCAGCAGGCCCTCACATCTGAAACAGCAGATATTGGACGTGGTATCTTTCTTAACTTGAGAGCAGAGCCTGCTGTGTGCTGCGTTGATGAAGCAATCAGATAAAAGACTTTTTAGAATTGTCAATCGACAGAAACGATGAGATTAAGAACGGCAAAGATCGGAAACCACAAAAGCGTTTTGAGTATGTCTGTGACAGGAATGGATGATTATAGTTGTGGGTGAACAGCTGTAGATAAGAATGGTCATTTCAAGTTCTCTTTTCAAACTCCACCTCAGAAAACATTTAAGGTACCTCAACATCAAATGATACAATATTTAGTTCATATCTAAGTCTCCATTTCCGTCTGTATTAAAAGCTTGCATTCACTTGCTGCACGTATTTCACAACAACTACTCACAGTAGAATATATCCTCTCAGTCGCCAGGTGCAGTTAACTGTAATTACATAATTTTGCTTTTAACCAGTTATCAGTAATCAATACTTCAATCTCCACACCAATAGTTTTCTGTCCCTAAACCACTTGGGTTTTTTATGTAGTAACTATAGCCAGGAAACTCAAATTTAAGTGTGTTTTTTTCAAGCTAATAAGGATATAGAGATGTAGATCATAGGAGACGTTCTCATCACCAGTATCCGTCTTTCTTCTTCTATCTTTTTATACTAATGTGAAAAATAAAGTACGAACCTAAAATAACTTTATTAAAACTTTCGGTCGTACCTAGCTCCACCCTCTTGTGTCACTTCTGGTTGCAAAAACGCAAGATGGTGACGGCCAAAATGCCGAACTCAAAGGCTTCAAAATGTCAGTCCACAAACCAATGAGTGACGTCACGGTGACTACGTCCACTTCTTATATACAGGCTATGGGTAAAAAACTGGGGCTATGGTTTGCCAAAGTCATTTGAAAGAGAACTAAGACAACCGGCAAAATCATTATCCAAACTGTTTGCTGTAAACATATATTACTTCCTGTTGCATCTCATCTTTTTTACCCCATGCAATAAGGTATAATTATACAACATGCCCTTATTTCTGTGTTTAATTATTTTCTTGGCTTGTTGACAATCTGTCTGATTATCTGCATTCCCTACCCAGTTAAACATAACGCCCTTGATGGCCAATGCTAAGAAAGTAAAACCCAAGTCATAATGAATTGGAATTTTTCTTCAAAATAAACAGCTAATTAATTGTTTCTATATATTATCACACACTAATGCACTACGGGGCTGCACACAATCTGTACTTTTGTTATCTTCACATTACCAGAAGAGTTACAAGAAGAGAATCCCTCAATCCCCCTCCATGCTATAGGTACAAAGCGTTCCTTCTTTACATTGACGTAAGTAAGTAAGGTGATGTCAGAGTGGTGCTGGGCACATGTTGTGCACTGTGGTTCAGTATTTTTCTGCATCCAAGACCCCATGTCTGACTCATTTGGTCACATGTAGCAGTGAGCCTGTTCCCTTCACCTGCTGCCACTTCAGAGTCCATTTAGAGACACGGGCTGCTTGTGCCCAACTGTTTTGCTATTTTCTTTCATTATTTTTGTTTGTGTTTTTTTCTCTATAAAGTAGCTGATAGCTGCGGTTGCTATTGGAAACGGTGTACATTGAGGTTGTTTGCTGAAGGATGAAGGATGAGTAATGTTTGTGAGTGTGTGTGCGAGCTAGCTAGAGGCCTCCTGAAGGCCTGGAGATCCTCTATTTGATTTCAAGTATTTTAATAGAATGAAGACGAGGTACAATCAAATATAATCGTAGATGGATGGACAGACTAATGGAAAAGGAAAAGGAAAAACTACAGCTCCATTGTTGCACTCATTGTGTATGGTACAACCCCACAGAAAAGTGTGCAAAATGTGAATGAAAAAAAAAAATTGCTGATACGAAGAAAATGTGACATTTACAAAGCACAACTCCTGCCCTCTGCTTCATTACGGAGTCATATTTTGCATGCGCGGCCAGCTGTATGTGATATGAATCCATGATGAAGTGTACGGATGTCAGCCTTTTCTTGCATTCAGACAAACCAGCACGGCTTGAAATAAAATCAGCGCCCATGCCTCCTGACTGTCTCTCCTCCCGGAGGGGATGAAATAGTCGAGAATGACAAAGAGAAGAAAGAGAGAGGACAGAAAACTGAATTCTAATCAGATTAGATTGGAGAACAGAAGTGGTAATTAGCAACAAAGGCAGCGGACTGAATGCAAGCAGCATGTTCACACACGGAAATACGCACACACACACACACACACACACACACACACACACACAGAGTTCAGTGGAGAGCTCACTTATTAACACTACATACAATTTGCACATTTTACAGCTGGTCTGCCTAGAATAAGCATCGCGATTTCATATGAAGAATACAATTTCACCGCTTTATTCCCAACATTTTCCAGCAAGGTTGTTTGTACCAAGGCTCCCTGCAATTGATGCTCATTAAATCATGTTGCATGTCGTCATTGTTCTTCAGCTACAGACTGTTCCTGTGTGAAGTCTGCTGTGCCAAATCCAGCTGCAAAAAAATAAAAAACAATACTTTCATAAAGGCCACAACAAACTGCTCAGGTACAGTGTATCTGTAGTTGAGCAGGAAATATCATACGGTGGCATGTTGATTTTATGTGGCCACTTATCCAAAAGGCGGAAAATGCAACCCTAAAGCCCCTTTCCCACTGGACAAAAAACTCGCTAGCATCTGGCTTTTTTTAGAGGGAAAGGTTACAATCATCATTCATTCACGGGACAAAAGACTCACATGCAGTAGTCACGGGTATTTATCGGCTCCAGCTCCAGCAGTGGTGGAAACATGACACCTGGGTGGACACGCTCATTTACGCCCCTTTTCCGGCGCTTCCTTTGTCATCTCAGACCACAAATTCTGTCCGTCTCCATCCACGGAGGCAGCAAACTACTTAGTTAGGTTTAGGAAAAGATGATGGTTTGGGTTCAAAATAACTCTGGAAGTGCTGGAACTTCATTACTGAAGTTAGGTGACAAATAAATCAACTTTGACTTGACCGGTCTCCTGGGTGAAAGTCCTGTGTTTTCTGACCCACTCATCCACTCCGACCTCCTCCGTAAGCATTCACCACTCTCTATACTTTCCAGTTCACAATTACCTGGACAGACAGTGAAGGTGATCTATTGACAGTATATTGACATAATATCAGCAAAATGTTACGGAGATGAAAAAAAGTAAAGACTTGTTTTTAAAGCAACACTTCCTGCTTTCATTTCAAAATAAAAGCCCTGAAGCGCTTTTTTTTCTGTGGACAGAATTCCTTCATTTGTTAACATGAGGCTTTTATTCTGAAATATTTGCAGGACAGTGTTGTAAAACATGCAGTGACATGCAGAGCTCCATGAATGAATATAGTACGGGTTTTAATTGTGGATTATTACTATTATTTAAAAATTACCACACGTGTTACACCTTTCTCTGTCTAAAATAAATATAAATGACATTAATAATGAAATGAAATGGCCATTATGAAAGGCAAAATCTATGTAGAAAGAAAGGGCTGACAGCAGCAGGAACGCAGCTGGTGTGAACACCCAATGCTTGAATCACGCAGCTGCCACGCGCTCCTGACGTTCCCAGTGTGGCCATGGTGTTACACTAACCACCACCATTTCACAACGTTAACCACGTGCAAACCTTCACCGTCAAGATACTACGCAAAAGGCTTCCCCCCAACCCCGGCGTCATTATAGGTTATGGTCAAGTGGTAAAGTGGAGAATACTGTTGGAAACTTAGATTTTGAATTTGTTTTCCAGTCCAGAAAGGCATCAGTGACCTTTTTCCTTTGGGCCCTCTGCAGTCTACTCAGTGATTATTTTGAAGAGGTTTAAACTGCGAGTTGTCAGTACATAGTATGTTCAATTGATATTACAATAGTGCTAACCTATAACCTTCTGTTTCCATTGTGAAGAGAAGAGCTTTGCTAAAGCAACACGTTGCAGCTGCTGATTCCAGCTTGTTCTAGACTGCATTATTGTGACCTTGACACCGAAACAGGAACCTGTTCCTACTAAAATCAGCCAATATTTTGATGCTAAGCTTCCAGTTTATTTTTTCAGATTTTTTATGCTACTTCACTAGCTCTGTGTAGTGTATTCATGCTGATGTGTTTACATTGCAGTCAGTACAGACTATATGGAGTGAAATGTCACAGCAAAAAGCAAGAACGGCGTTGTCATTGTACGCAGAATGACTTACAAATTGCCGTGTCATTCATACGCCATTTGGTGAGTCCAGGCTGACCATAGCCAGTCAGCCCAGGAGAAAGGGAAGAACTCAGGTGTTTGAGTTGGCTGGTTAGTTGCAGCGGGACGTCGGAGCATCTGTAGATCAAAGGACACAGACTCAGTCTCAGCCAGGGCGGGGTGCAGAGGGCCAGCGGTGTCCTGTCGTCTGCTCTCACCAGGTGGGGAGAACATGGAGCATCTGGTCCAGGGAGTGAGGAGTACTCTCACTCGTCTGGGTCTGGTCATTCATATGGGGAAGTCTTTGTATTCAGCACTGGTGTGATCAAACAGCTCTCTGCTCTCTCTGGGTCGGCTCAGACTGATTATAAAGTTTAGAAATGTGACACTGATCAACCGCCTTCAGTAAGAATGAATTACAGTTTTGTGTTGTTGCTCTAACAGTGTTTCTTATTATATAACTTATTTATTTAGGGATCACAAAGCTTTGACAACTATCAGCATGTCTGATTTTAAATTAATACTAATATGCTGTTAATATTTTAAGAGACAAATCAAAAATCTGATATTAAGAGTGTCAAAATGTGGTATATAGTGCTGGGTAAATTGGACTAGTATTTTAAATGATTTTGTGGATTAGTATGCCGTTTAGGATTTTGCTTATTATTTGTTTAATTTATATTAATATATCAAAGGAAAATGTCCCTCAAGTTGTCAAATCACTGTAGAACGTCACTCTTCATAATGCTTCAAATTATGTTACAGAGCAGCTTTGATTGAATATCAAACCACCATTATGATAATGGATTTTTGTTTTCAACCGGCTACATTAGAACTTAATGTATATGCAGTACATTAAGTAATATAAGTTATCACCAATTCAGCACGTCTTTTGAGCTCTATGGAGTGCTTTTGCATCTTTTAGCTCATTGTTTTGGTTTTACAGCATATCAACTTCATTGTCTTGGTTCACTATCACCGCTTTCAATTCCAGCAACAGCAGGCAGCTGTGTTCAGTGAAACCAAATGGTAGACAAAGCGGGCTTGTGCCAGGCTTTCCATTAACTACAATGTAAACCCATCTGCGGCACAACAGTAGATGCTCAGTAAACGGTGACATTAGTTTAAAGAGTGAAAAGGCAGACAGGAGGGGAGGTGGATAGGTCCAACAAACACAAGGCTTTCATCAAGGAGAACACTGTTAGTGTCCCATGCATTAAGTTTCACTTTCACGTTAAAACTGTGTCAAGTTCACAATGTTCAGTTTCATTTTCACTTTTCAAACGTAGTAATTTTAAGTACAACCATGTAGTTTTTTTCCCCCTAAACTTAACTACGTGGTTTTGTTGCCCAATCCTAAAGTGACGCCAAGGGGCGTGACAAAGCCCCTTGGCGTCACTTTAGGATTGGGCTGGTAGGCTATGTGACGAGCCAGGATGAGAATGTGTTGGGTGAACATTGTGGGGCATTTAGCAGTTAAAGAAGAAGATACGTAAGGTTGCTGGAGACCAAAACAGAACTAAAATGAATGTAATGATTGTAGCATATGTAGATAATGTGTCAATGGTTTATTCTTGTTTTGCTGCCACCTAGTGGCCAAAATGATCAATTACTGCAGCTTTAAAGGAACAGCGTGTAACAATTAGGGGGATCTATTAGCAGAAATGGAAAATAATATTCATAACTATGTTTTCATTAGTGTACAATCACCTGAAAGTAAGAATCATTTTGTTTTCGTTAGCTTAGAATGAGCCGTTTATATCTACATAGGGAGTGGGTCCTCTTCACGGAGTCCGCCATGTTGCGCCGCCATGTTTCTACAGTAGCCCAGAACGGACAAACCAAACATGACAAGCAAACAGGTGCGAGCCTTTCACTTTTTTTACGTTACTTGACGGCCACCGTAGTTTTCCGACACACCTGTGAAACTGCTGTAACGTAACGTAACCGCCATCAGACTTCCGTTGCTCTTAAAGTAATGTTATTATGGAAAGGATGACCTCTGAGTGAGGCCAACGGCGTTGCCACGGTTTTGCACTCGGCGGCTCACGTTACCACAGTCCGGAAAGGGAGGAGTGAGTGGAGGGGTACTCAGTTGGTTGCAATCTGCAACCACACCACTAGATGCCACCAACTCCTACACACCGTACCTTTAAAGGCTATACGTATAACTAATACATAAGAGAGTTTTTTGGCTATCAAAGAAGCTGTTTTCTAAACTCTAATTTACTGATAAAAGCAACAAAAATATCACCTTCAGGCTACCTCAAAAAGCCTTGAGCTGCTTGAGTCGTGACTTTCATGTTAATTTCACAGAGAATTAACTCACAGAACTGTTTTAAAATGTGTTATCATCAATCCGAAACTTGTATTCTCAGAGTAGGAGGATGTCCCACGAGCTATTAGTAGTTTCATAACCCATAACTCCAGTGAGCTCGCTTCACTCTTTGGGTTTCGGGAGAGCAAACCTTTTAGCTCTATAAAGTGTGTTACGACTCCAACTCTTCCTGCAATAACAGCGAGGTGCTGCTATGAATTTATAACGCTCTGTGGAGGAACATTTTACCTTTGTCCTCCAAATCTGTTAACAGCTCCACAAGAATATCAATTAGATCCACAATCCGTAGCTATGGAAAGCTGACACTGTCGTTCATAGTGTCGTATCATGCCTGCAGAGGAATTATTAGCTTAAAACAAGTTCATTTGATCATCTTCCAGACAATTCTCTGACCTCAACACCGAGAGCATTGCTCATGCAAATTGCCTCTGCCATGTCGTTCACCATTGTTCACAGGCATCATAACTCACTGTGTGGTTTCCATGAGAACCAATTACTATTTCTATCATTTTTGGTGACTTGGCAGCAGCGACTTAGCAAAAAACTGCCGTCTCCTCGGTTCGGGGAAGAGTAATACCCTGCTGTCCAAAAATTGTGAAACATGCCTGTGTATGTGGGTGTGACTGTGCCAGAGAAAAGCGTATGCATGCATGCACCGCTTGCCCTTGTGTGAATAAAAAAGAGAGAGATCGATGATGAGCTGTTGTGATAAATATGTTTTTGAAACATTAGCTTACTTGGCCTTGCATCCAATTCATGATCCATTAGCACCACATTAAGTCAAGTACATAGAACGCGCCGCATTGATGAGAATGGATCCATCACTCACGGCGACGGTATTGAACGACGCCTAGTATCGGCTGATGCCTGCTTTAAAACGTTGCCCGAATTAACCGCACGCTGGGGGAGGTCGTATCCGGTCAACACGTTTTCACACCGTTATCTATCTTATGAGGTGGACAAACAGCACTTGATGAGCACTTACTGTTGAGTCTACATGGAGTCAATAGAGCAGCGGGGTGAATCTCAGAGGTGCTGTTTTCTCTCAGATTAAAGCATTTGCTCTGGGGTGACAGACAGACCTATTTCAAGCCCTCCTCAAACACAGCACTGACAGGCCTGCTGTCCGCTGGGTTTGTTCAGTCTCTGCATGGACCTCTGCAGCCTTAGGACTGCACACATCTCCAAGGGGCTCTCTCGGGGCATTCAAAGAACAACAATGGCAGGGGTATAAATCTCCCTATATAGACCTCGACTTTGATAGCGAGACCTGACAAGGCTTATTTAGCTAACCGTTGCTTCAGGGACTTTGCTGACATTGGCCTCTATAGTCAAACACAGGCGGTGTTTTCACGGCACGAATTGGTGTGACCGGCGGCCTTTGGATCATCCATTTTCTTCATCAAAATGGCCTCCTCCCAAAAAGGAGTTGGAAGTGAGACTAAACAATGCTCGCCTGCCAGATGGGGGACCTTTTTTTATTTTTCAACAGGACACTGTTTGCCTTCTACATTAATCTGTTAGTCGCTTTGGTTCATTAGTAATGTATATCTTGCATCGGGGTGTATATCAACGTGCACAGGACAAGACTTTTTGTGTTCCTGCCAGAGCCGTGAAATAATGTGGAGCAACGGTCACCAAGTGATGGCTGAAGAAGAAGAAGAAGAGAGGGAGGAAACCAATAAAACCGATGCTTCTTTTAGCACGTCGCAGTTGTTTTGTATTCATTGTCCTTTTGCCTCCAGGTGTTTTACATTTAAAACAGATGTTACCAACTTCATTAAATTGAAGCACCCTTTCAGTGTTTTATTAATTGCATAGCAAATTAAAAGTTTCTTTTGTTCTGTTAAAAAATATTAGCTTACATTTGAGGTTTTCGAGGACTGTTTTCACTTTCAGTCAATTTAACTATTCAGCATCTTTTAAACTGGCCAAAAAGAGGTGTTTTGCCTTGAAACGTCTCTTGAGCTTACATGGCACCATTTGCTGCATTCAACAGGTTTTCCCTGCAGAGACGTTCTGTATGCAATACCTAGGTCTCCCCATCACGAAAAAGCCCTAAGCCACCTGAATTTATTTCTTTTGGTGGGCTCAGGTTCAGACAGTGTGACAAATGATGTCACCAATATGCGGCGTAACTGCGCATTTAAGAGGGTTTTCAAAGCAGTTTTTAAAACTGAAATAGTTGTTTGCTGCTATATAAATGCTCTGGATACCATATAGAGAACCTTTAATATATGACAATGACCTATGACAGTTTTTGGGCTGAACATTTGGTAGCAGAACCACATGTCTGATATTGTGTCACAAATGTCTGTTACCACACTGAAAAGACTTTGTGGACTTGTAATAAATCTTTTAATATATATATATTTTTTACAGTGGAAATTCAGTTTTTTAATCGGGTCGGGCTTGGACAGAAACTATACGGGTTCATGTAGGGTCAGGCCTGATTATAGCTCTAATCCACAGGGTATCTTTAAGGCACCTCAGGGTGCTGCAGCACCCACTCTGGCAACCACTGTATTGATTATGTGCTTTGTCTCTCCAAAAAAGGGGAGCAAATTGAAATTTATCTGTATGGAACGTTGCTCACATGATAACAAGAGGTCATATATGGGCAAAGACTGCAACCTGTCACTGTTCAAGGATGGTCTTTGTCATTGATACCTGCGTTCCATTTGATCATTTGCCTCTTGTTTGTGCCACAATCCCACTTCATTCTAGCCACAAAGTGAACTTCTCTTTGCCAAGTTTTCTCCCTGAACCAGAACCTCCCTCTTGTGCAACCTCCTGAGTAAAATAAAGCTTGTTTGAAAGTTCCTAACTAGAGTATTCAGAAGGTATTATTCATCTTTTAAAAATGTATCCTCTGTTTTCAATGATCAGCGCAAACTGGAAGATGCACCGTCTTCCCTCCCGCCTACTGAGAAGCAGCAAAGCACTTCTCCTCGCTTCTCTCCGACTCTCATCCAGAAGCGACTCCTTCAGCCCATACACCATTGTTCTTTCCCTACCCATACGCCTAATTAGATGCCTTTGATAAAGTATGAACAGAGAGAGGGACCAAGTTGGTGTGGAGCTTCTAATGCACCCTCCAGTGGCTCTCACATTGATCCCTTTCTCTGTGAAGCTGCCATGAAGACTGCACATCGGCTCAGCGGGGGCTATCATAAAAGACAACGGAGCACAAGTGGAAAACAAACTCAAAAAGAAATGGGTTGTTTTATTTTATTATAGGCCGCCAAGGCTGCTGCCCAACACCTGACGGCTATCCGGCTGGCATGCTAATGCAACGCTAATTGTAACCCAAACAGATCAGTGACATTTGTTGAGCAGTTAAACGGGAGCCCTCCCGGGGGGTGTTTATATTACACACAAGATTTATATGCTTACGATACATTTAACCCGCTACAGTGACATCTACAATTGTCCGAGACGAGGCTTGGGAGGCACATGAGTTACGAGTTAGAATTCCCAAAAGCCATTTGCAGCCTGTGAGGTAGTGAGGCTGACGGTGTTGTATTTGTTTTTCATCAGAAAGTGTTTGGCTTGGCAGCAGGTTTCTACAGGCAGACCAGGGTGGGAGAGGCAGGCAGGCAGGGGGGAGATTGTGGATTTGGTTGTATGAGCCAACAGGCTCCAGTGCCTCAGCAGACAGTGATTGGGCTGTGGCCATTGTCGCCTCTCTGGGGGAAAAGGTGCCAAGTGCTTGTCCATTACAACAGGTTCTGTACTCTCTCAAGACGTCAACCCCCCCTCCACCAACCAACCCCTCACACATACTCCTGCTTGAGTGCAGTGAGGATGCAACATGAGCACAGTGTTGTTGACATTTTCTGAAATTGCCTCAGAGCATTTTTGTTCAGCGAGAGCTGGCAAAGGAGGACTTCAATTGTCGGATAGCCTGAGATGAGCTGAAGACATATATACAGAAAACAAATTGAATTCTTTACGTTTTTAACACTTATAGGACGGCCTTAGCCCACGCCATTTAACGTTGTGGTTCCAAAATTTGAATTTTTCCATCATTGTGTATAATATGTTTCCCTCTTGGTTTTTCCTAAATACCTATTCTGCACATGCCTGTATTTTCATATTGATCGGGTAACATTTAGAAAACCAAATAGTTGGTTTTTTGTTGATTTTTTTTTTTTTTTTTTAATGACTTTATTTCGAACATAAAAATAAATAAAAACAGGTACAAAATAATAACAAACAAAACAAGAGTAACATTGTCCGAAAAGGAGTAGGTTGAAGTAAAACTTATGTTTCCCTACCCCTTTCTCACTCCTCCTCTAATAACTCATATATCATAGAATGATAACATAATATAATATATAAACTATCCCAGATTTATTTACATCCCAAATTAAATATATGAACACCATCCCAAGTTTATTTACAACCCACATATCAATCCGGAGTTAAAATATAAATATAAACCAACCCTTAACACAACATGACAAAGGCACCCTTTAGTCGCCAGGAGTAGCGCCGATCAACATTGGTCCTCTCCTCCGACTCTCCTCCGGCAGCTGAATTACTGCATTTGCATAATGGCCGTATAAGCGCATTGAAACAATGAATGGGACATAGAAACTAATTTGCATGCCAGTATTCACTCACATGCACTTATGATCACAGTAAGACATGTAGGCCCAAAGTATCCATCATACCATATGTGTAAAATATCAGAAATGAAAGTAAAAATAATCACACTTTTTGTCTAACTATAAAAATTCTGTCACTATACACATATATAATTAGGGCTTTACTGAATAGTTCAAAGCATTCATAAAGTTGACATTTGAATTATTATCAATAACATATAGAAACATTGTGTGCAGTCAACCTTCTCTCTCTCTCTCCCCTCACAGCGAGCGACGCGGCGCTCCATCCTCTCTATGTAATTGTTTCAGTCTTAAGTCCAAAAGTCAAAATGTATTAAAAAAAATATATGTAACCATTTCAAAAAATTCACGTTTTTATCTAATTATTCAAAATATTCTGCTTCAATCCATATTTGTTGCCATTTAGCCTTTCAAAAACAACATTTTGTTCTAGTACTTCGCCCTGGACTATTACTGCATCGAGTGGCAGCGTGAAAATATTATTTCTAAAAATATCATATCATATGAAAATATTACATTTTTACACTGCTAAGAGTATACCAGTTGTATGCAGGTTCTAACTGTTAGAGAAGCTGTGTATGTCATTGCTGCACTATGGAAACACAGCGGCACAGCCTGAGTCGTCACTATGCGCTAAAGAGATGGAGACTGATGAGGCGTTAATGGCCATCAGCACGAACAAAATGATGCAGACTCTCTTTGGCGTGGGATTTGGAGAAAATAGTACCCCTAAAGAGCCTGGCGGTCCTAGTGTTAAAGGAGGACTTCCAGCAGTTTGGAAAATGAAATGATTGACATCAATCTCATGCCTGTGCACACATTACTGAACTGGAACCACTGGATGTTTGCCTAGCTTAGCATAAAAATCGGAGGCAGGAGGAAACCGCTAGCATAGCTCTGTCCAAAGTTTAAAAATATGCCTTCAAGACTTATAAAGTTCACTAATTAAGACATTATATCCCTTTTTTTTTAATTTGTTCACAAAAATAAATGTAAAAATGTATTTGCGGGGGAGGGTGATTAGTGCGAGAACTACAAGGGGCAATTACGATTACTTGAAAGTTCAACTGAAACCACAATTAAGGTGCTTTCACATCGTCCGTTTTGCTTGTCCAAATCAGTGAAATTGATACTTTTAGTTTGTTTTCTGTGTAGTCTGGTAAAAGAAAAACATTTGCTGAGGGGCATGTACAGAGCATGTATCTTTTTCATCTCTAGAGCTGTTGTTTTTTTGCAGGCAATCACAGACTTTGATATGTTGCTGTCGAATTGTTTTCACTTTGACTCAGCACTGATCTACTGTGCACACGAATCCCTTCTCCAGTTTATCTTGAATGACTTTATAAACATCACTATTTCTGTGGACTTTATTAAACATATTTTGTATGTTCTCTTAGGCCCAGATGTCAAGCAAACATCGAAC
The DNA here is from genome assembly GCA_916700995.1 of Hozukius guyotensis. Classification (NCBI taxonomy): domain Eukaryota; kingdom Metazoa; phylum Chordata; class Actinopteri; order Perciformes; family Sebastidae; genus Hozukius; species Hozukius guyotensis. The sequence continues at coordinate 31,866 of CAKALU010063618.1, read as the reverse complement.
ATCTGCCGACGTCCAGGTCAGTCCAGTATCCACCTTACCTGTATCCATCTCAACAAATGCCAAAACGAGCAGCCTGTGTTTTGGTTCGTTTGGAAGCGGTCTGCGACCACCTCTCACAAACTGTCTCGGACCGGTTATTTTGGTCCGCACAAGAATATGATTGCTGCTTTCACAACCGCCCAAGCAAACCGCACCAGAGTTCAATTACAACAGACTAAAAGTTGGCTTGTGAAAGCGCCCTTAGTCATCACGCCAAATGTGATGCGTTCATTGTATTCTTTATTATCTCAATTAAGTTGAGTTTTTGTTGTATTTTAAGTTTAAGCTACATGCTCTTTAACGCCGGGTTCACACTGCAGGGGAAGTTAACCCTATTGTGCTGTTCAGACAAGATTTTTGAATCTGGCAAGAAAACAAACTGATAATCTATTATAAATTATACTGTATAAGGGATCTATTATATAAATGATCTGAGTCTGAATGATAAAATATGCATCCCATGCTTGCCAACCCTTTTGATTTTCCTGCTCCTTTCCCTGCTGTTCTCCTGGAGTCTCAATCCCCTGATTTTTACCCCCCACATGATGACATTTAAAAATCTGCCCATCCACTATGTTTATTAGAAATAGCCTAGTGTCACTGCTGTTTGTGATTGTGGTTTTTAAATGACGTACTTATTCCACATATCTGTCAGTCGTGTCTACAGAGCGAAAGAGACGAGCAGACACACACACACACACACACACACACACACACACACACATTTGTTGCCTAAACCTGCAGTGACGCCGAGGGGTCTGACAAAGTGGCGGTATGTGACGAGTTGGGATGAGGACGTGTTGCGCACATTCAAAGAGCAGAGGAGCAGAACTGCTTATTGACCAGAGTGGGGAAATGTGCTTCTGTTGTGAACAGCCAGGCTACTGCTCGAGCAAGAACTGATAAATCCCGGCGCTTTCGCGTCCTGTGCGAACCAAGCCCCCAGGAAGAGCGTTGATCCCAATTTTCGTAGGGGCCAAACGGCGGTACTACAACTTCCGTGTCCGTCACGTGATGCCATTGGGCCCAAAAATACTTTTTCCCATAGACTTACATTGGGAAAGAGACGTCTGTAACTCAGAGGTCTTTTTTTGAGGTGAATCAACTCCCCAGTACGGACACTCTAATAACTCTTATTTAAATCATTAGGTCCTAAAAGTTGTAAAATGCACTAATAACCCGAAGCCGTGAAGACAGCGTGACGTTTTGACCCGAGGGACGCTACTGCGCATGTTCCATGGGCCCATTGGATGCAGAAGATCGCTGGAAGATCCGGATAAGTGGCATCACGCGCCACTGAGCAACTCTCATAGGAATGAAGGGGTCCCTGCCTCCAACGCTGTAATCCAGTTCTATTAATAAATCCATGGTGTGTACCCAGCGTACGTGTTTGCTCATAAAAAGCTGGAGAATAAGAAGCACAACATTAGCATGTAAACTGAGCAATGTTGACATTGGTAATGAACTGACACGGAACACTTTCCTGAAACCAATAAACATACAAATTTAAATCTAATATTCTCAATATATTCTCAGATGTAAATTACAGAGCAGATCTGTATGCTGAAGCAGAAAACCCAAATGCAACATAATTTAATTTGGCCTTTAAATACGGCCCTTACATGATTCAAAACATGTAATCTCATACGCAAAATGAAAATCATGTGACTTTATTCATCTGTTTGTGGACATCATACACATTCTCAGGATATTAGATATCAAATGCTCACAGATGGGTGAATGTGATCATCCTCGTAATTAGTACCACCAAATCATCAGCAGAAGGCACTAATGAACTCCTTCCACATGAAAGCTTGATGAGCTTTTTATGATAATGCATATGCCCCCCAACACACACACACACACACACACACACACACACACACACACACACACAGTCAATGTCCAAACCAAGTCTAGAAGGAGGGAGCAAGTGAGCTCCCTGTTTTCACAGTGGTACAGTCCTACAATGAGCTGACATCTCTATAGTGAGACTCTACTTCTACACATCGAGCTGAAGAAGACATAACAGAAGGAACGGCCTGCTGCTTGCTCTCTGGGAAAGATGGTAAACTGAGAGTAAATAAATACTTCACGTTTAGTTTGATATTTCCATTTAACTAAAAGTAAAGTTGTTTATTTGGTTTCAGCATTCGAATAGTTGTATTAAATATTCCCATATTATAAAAAAGTGAGATTTTTATGTTTTCTTTTATTATAAAGTAGGCTTCAGCCCTATATAAATACTGTGAAAGTATCAAAAACACTCAATCCTCAGGGAAATACACAGCCCGTATCCAGAAACTCTGCATTTGAAACAAGCCGTCAAGATTTCTGTCCATTTGTGATGTCACAAATATACAATATTTAGACCCTTTACACAGTTTTAAATATAAACATTCTAAATGTGTACCAGTATATTCTGGGTTGCAGTGTATGTGAATGACATCAGCTGACAGGAAGTAGACATGGACCCAAGCTGTTGCCTAGAAACGCAATTCTGTTGCAATTTCGTCAAAATGCGCTAAAACGGAGCGTTTAAGACAGAGGGTAAATACAGGTATATTCAAGCCGACAGTATGAGGAAAATAAAGGGTTTTTTGAACATTACAGCATGTAAACATGTTCTAGTAGAAAACAAAATACAAGTATGAACCTGAAAATGAGCATAATATGGGACCTTTAACATGAATTGTCTTTGTACCTGCATTATGCAATGTAATGGTGAGCTATAAAACATTTATTCAGACTAGTTAAAGCTTCTTTGGATGTTTACTGAGCTACTTCAGACTGTTGACTGTCAGCCAAAACACAGACTGCAATTTAACTGTTTGAACATGCGTGGTTGCAACCAAAGAAATCATTTACTGGAGAGATTCTTGTTTCTTTTGTGAGAAGATTTCTATGTAGCATATTGAAAACATTTCCACTCATAAACACTTACCCTCATTTTTCTCCCGTTGTGACATCACACTGAGGGGCCGTTCAGAACGGCATATACAAATGGTGAAATTTCATCACATTAAAAAGTTTGGTAAACAGTGAGGAACGTTGTGCTCTCACAGCACTTAAAAGTCCCCCTCCATTCAAAAATATGTTTTGCATATTGTCACTTAAAGGGACTCTATGTAAGAATATGATATTGCTTGTTAACTGCAACACCTGTGGCCGTTAAGTCCATGAAAGTCAGCGTCCTGTTGCTCGCGCTTGTGCCTGCTGTACATAGACATGAACGAGCATCGCTCAAAACAGTGAGGCGAACCAGTTTAGAGCCAATCATGGTCCAATATGCAAATGTTTAAATATGCCTATAGAGTACTACAGGAATCTGAAACCAGAAACCAGAAATGAGTTAGCATTTTAGCACTTCCGGTTCCCTCGTCTAGAAGTCGATGGGTTTTTAGTTAGATGCCTGAAATAAGGTCTGTCGTTAACACAAGCTGAAGAGATTTTCACGTTTTGTTCTACGATATAAAATCAATAAATACCCCACTTGTGAATTTTGAAGCCTTTACGTGTCTTAAAAAAGGCAGTTGCTAACAAGTGGCTAAATGAGACTACTAAACGTCGACACTTCGACTCGTCCTCCTTTACAGCCTTGTTGTGTATACTCACGCTCATGAGACCGTGGTGTAGCTCGTTGATAGCCTAACGTTAGCTTTTTACTTCATTTTGAATGTATTCACACTTCACAAAACATAAAGTGATGTTCATTTGTGGAGATTATTTTCCGGAACAAAACATGTATGTATCATAAACGTTTGTTTGAAAACGTTATTTTCTGCAGTAATCCCAAACTCAATGGAAAAATCCCATTAGCTTTTTGTCGAGGGAACCCAGAGTGATGCTAACTTCCTGGTTGGCCTACAAAAATATGTCATCCCTGCATCACTCTATACAGTAGAGCACATGTTGTGCTCAGAGGATGCAGACAATAATGACAGGTAGCAATGGATGATGGAGGCATGAGGATTAGCATGGTTCCCCTCTGGTCCTGGACCTTGTCTGGGCTGTGATAAGAGCTGGCGAATGGGGGGGGTGGCGGTGGGGGGTTGATGCTATGATTCATCACTCATCCAGCACCGCAGCCCACCACTTTGGCTCCGGCCGAGGACAGAACTTGTTAGCCAGATGTGCCGCTCCGTCCCCAGGGCTGGTTTGGGCATTCAGCAACATGTACAGTAGTGTGTATATTCATGTATGGGTAGGGGAAGAAGAAGAGATGAAGGCAGAAAAAAAAAAAATACATGAACAGATTGAGAAACAGGTCACACATGCAGACAAATAGGCACAGTCTGGAACACACACATTAAATATCCACATGTACATCCCCACCCACATTTACACACACACAATGTGTCATGGGGCTACTTTCGGCCTCCAAAGTAGGTTTATTAGACCCACCGCAGATGGACTATCTGTACTCGGTCCAACTGAAATCACTGTCAGTGTCACTCAAAGCTAAAAGCAGAATGAATCAGTAGGTGGCAGATTGCAGATAGGCACACACAGTACTTACATGGGATGTCTAATTTGCTAGTGATGCTAATAGCCTCACCTAATTCGTTTTAGCATTACAAAGTAATTATTACTATTTCGCAGCCTGCTGACAGTGGAGGCAGCCAAATATAGAGAGTGACATTGGCTAATATCATGGCATGATGACAGAATGCAGAGATGACAGTTTAAGGGGGGGAAAAGAAACAGTTTTGATGGGAAACGATGAATGTGTCCCCAGCTAGACTGGTGTTCTGTGGGAATTAAGAGGGTGTGAACACGCAGACAAACCTCAATGAGACCATAGGATTAGCGGGAACATTGATTTTTGAACCCTGACTGCAGGGATTTCATCCCACTCAGCTACAAGTGAGGGCCGCCACTGATGTTGGGTGATGAGGCTTGATTCATAGTCAGCGATCCAGTTCATCTCAACGGTGTTGGATGGGGTTGAGGTTGAGGTCAAAGTAATTTCTTTATGGGCCTGGCTGTGTGCATGGGGGGCTTGTTAAAACAAGAAACCGCCCAAACCATGTCAACAACCCCACACCAAAAAGTACACAAACGAATAAGGGAAAGGTATTCACATACTTAAGGCCATTGTATTTACCTCTAGATCACCTGGTCATTAAGGGAACAGCAGTATAACCATCATTTTGTGCTTAATTTATAAGATTTGTCTGCGGTCCCCCACTCCCAGCATTTATGTGTCTGTGTGATGGCGTAATGTTGCAGCACATTCGTGAATGCAATCGTACAGATTGTGAAATTTCTCATTCTTATTTGTCGTTTATTTAAAAGCCAACACGTTCTCACTCCCAACTCATAATACAGCAGTTTGGTCAGTATCCCTACGCTTCAAACTATGACGCTCTACGTACCCCTCTAGGGTCATTTTTGCATGTGCCAATATTCGTCCGTTACATGCATACACCGTCTTTTCAAAATAAACTACTACATAAGGGACATAGAAACATTAATAAACTTAGTCAATGTTGACTTTTGTTGTCACACGGGACACGAACAGCGGTCTCATGAGTGAGGGTTCTGTTTTTTTTTTACCTTTACATCCACCCCAACCTCCTCCCTACGTGGACTTTATCAACTTCACATTACGTAACCTCACTTCCTTCTTTACTCCCGCCATAACTACGGCCTCGTAGAGCGTCAGAGTTTGAGGGGTCACTGACCAAAGTGGCCGTATTTAATGAGTTGGGAGTGAGAACAGACTGTTAAAAGCATATTTAGCACTCTGTGTTGTACAAAAACTTGTCAGGGTTGTATTTGCGGAGGCTGAAGGACTGTAGAGAAGTGCTTTGAATATATACAGTCCCCGCCAACATTTCCTTGACCTGCGTCGCGGCAAACAAGTCCAATAGATGTCAAGTCACAACGTGACTTTATTTCAACCGTTTGCCGACATGAAAACATAATCTTTGGGGAATGGAAATTTCGAGGAAAATTTCTTTGACAATGGTGTAACTGAATAAACAGTTTAGAATAACAACCATATAACATAACATGAGTGTGAACGGTATATTTTGTTATGAATTTGTTGAGGATTATTAGGCTATGTATAGTATAACCAAACAACATATGAGCCCAATATTGGTATCCTTTTTGATATGAACCCAATGCTCTCTAAATTTGGTGTTCAGCATTTGAGCCACATCCTATTTTGCAGTAGCCTATAGGTGAAAAGCAGTAGGGATTTCTGAATTACATGACACCACATGGCACTTTATCAGGAGTCTTTATCCTGTTACACCACTGTAAAACAAGTTTTCAACAGATGGAGAAATATTTAATTATCTGCATGCAGCACAAGAGCTGTGCTTGTTATAGGTCTCATGGGTGTGTCAATGTCCAATTTTATGTAGGTGGCAGTGGAAGCGATACTGAAAACTGCAAATTTGGGCAAACTACAAGATAAATGTGATCTGTTTTGCTTTTCATAAAAAAAGTTGAATTTATGTAA
>CAKALU010063618.1:0-18653 GCA_916700995.1 Hozukius guyotensis | reverse complement strand
GTTGGAAAGTCAATCTAATGACTACAAAGTGATGCTTGACAAAGAGATTAAGAGGAACTACAGATGCAAAACACTCCAAAGAGACATAAAACGACCACAAGGAGAAAAAAAACATTGGTTTGTCTGTATGTCTGTCTGTTAGCTGGATTACTCCAAAGGTTTGAGATGGATTTGAATGAATTTTTTTGGAGCGGTGGGGTGTGGCACAATGAACAATCCATTAGATTTTGGTGGCGATCCGGATCCTGATCCGGATTCAGGAAGTTTTTTAAGGATTCCGATCAGCCTGCGCATTAAGACCACAGGGTATAACACATGCGCAGTGTAACTGAAGACGCGGTGATGACGCGTGACCCCGCCTCCTTCTGAGAGCAGAAAGATAAGTGTGACGATGTGTGGCGAGACATCGACGTGGAGAGGCTGCTGGCCGGCCGCGGTGAGAAAGCAAAAAGCGGTAGATGACGGAATGACAGACAGCGTAGTGTAACGTTATACAGACATAACAAGGCTGCTTAATGAGAGAGGCATCTGCCCATACGTTATACGGAAACACACCGTGTTAATAATAAGCCGACCACCTCACGATACCGCCAGCTGTGAGCTGTGAGCTGTGATCTGTTTTTAAAGTCAGGCACCTTGGCGGAAGTCTGCGCTCTCCGAGTGCCATTCTAGTCTGGTTATTTGAACACAACAGTGAGTGTGCAGCAGCTTGACAATAGTCAAATGTCCATCTTAAATGTAGTTTTAAATGTATTTATATATATAATATGTATGGCATGTCGTATATATATATATATACAGTGTATGTAATTTGTCCTCTTCAGCCAAGTGTAAAAACCTTTTTGCTATATTTCAACAGGTTTTTTTATTTACTGAAATTGAAAATAACAGGTGGATGGATATGCACCTCATGACTCTATACATGCTGGAAAATTACTTATTTTGGGAATCAGTGATAGCATTAGCAAGCTAGATTAACTAGCTTCCACTTTCTGAGTGGACGGCAAACTTAACATAGATAGCATGGTTGATAGTTTACACGTAAAAACACACACTTTGTGTCGATGACTTTCTCCAGTCAGCAGTGCAGTCCACACAGACATAGAGTGATTGGTTACTGCTCTTTTCACATTCTCGTCTGATTTACCTGTTGATTGCAGGAGCAGAAGGTTGATGAGGGGTTCAGACTGGTGGGACATCCTGATTGGTATCGAAGCCACGGGGTCCAACCACAAACACACACACACACACACACACACACAGCAGGGGAGGCATTCAGCCTTGGATGACCAGTGCAAACATTTTGGCATCAAAAACAATTCAACACCTCTCAAATCAAAGCACTTCACTGAATAGACAAAAAAACAAATTATAAAAGAATCGCTGCTTTCCCCTTCACACTGTCAAATTTAATTTTCTTTTGGATGTATCAGACTATAATCAGCTCGTTGTTCCTGTGCTTGTCCAAATTGGGTCCCAAATTGATTTCTCTATCCTTCCCATGCCAAATATGGGCTGGTAAACTCTTTGATCTGTATCAGCGAAGTGTTAAATCTGTTTGATCTCTTCGATTAGCCCCCAACGTGGTGTCTAGACGCCACGGCCAGCGGGTGAGGAGCTCCCGTTCTCTTTGTTTCTGTCTGCTCTGCAAGTCTTGGCTCTAACAACTCCCGAGGGATGCACTGCATACTTCAAAACACACGCGGCAATGAGAAATCCAAAGTGCGTTTAATTGCACTGGTAATTATTCTGAATGATAACATCGCTTGGCCCTCGAAAGTATACAAGGGGGGGAAAAAAAAAAATCAGCCAGTAAATAGAGACATCCTTGAATATGAAAATGTCAAATTCTGCCTTCTAATAACACACTTTTTACTTTTTCTAGGAACTTCAAACAGTGCAGCCAAAGGGCCTGTAAACAAGGCATTTCATCCAGAATGATTTATTTTTTTTGTTCGCCGCAGTTTACACTTCTTCCACAAAGTTTGCAATTCATATATATTTTTCTTAAAACACCAAATACTAACTTTATGGTATAACAGAGTAAAGCATGTCCACATGGATGTAGCATTAAAGTTTGTGAGACTGAATGTTTTCGCAGTATGCTTTCCCTGTCCTTCATTTCTTCTCGTGGGTGTCAGGTGATTGACAAGAAGCAGAGTGCAACATCATGCAAAAAAACAAACTCGAGCACAATGAAAATGTGCTGCCAAAACAAACTTATGCATTCATTGTTAGTCTTATGGATTATGTAGCTCTGAGGGGAGGAGAACAAGGCCTTGTGGTTCCACTTCCTCAGACTGTATGCAGACAGCAGCAGGATTAATGGAGAAAAGAGGCACATTTGAGAGCACACATTGGTTTTGTCCAACACATATAACAAATCTGAAATGTTTGCCTTGCATGATAATCATTGGCAGATCATTCATACTGGTTAATGTCATTGGTGTCCTCCCAAACTGAGACTGTCCTCATTGACCACTTAAAATAACACTTATGGTGTTTATGTTAAAAGTGACCTCTTAAAAGTGAATCTCTTCTTCTAGAGATTCGAGGTCTCGCCTATTTTTACCGCGAGCTGCGCGCCGTTCACAGCAACAACAGACAGTGAAAATGATCTTCTGACAGTATATTGACATCATAACAGCAACATCACTACAGTTTCAATATCTAGATATCTGTAGAATGTCAGACATGAAAAAAAGTAAAAATTTATTTTTGAATCAACACTTCCTGCTTTCATTTAAAAATAAAAGCCCCCAAGCTTTTTTTTTTTCTGTGGATAGAATTCCTTCATTTGTTAACACAAGGCTTTTATTCTGAAATATTTGTAGGAAAGTGTTGTAGAACATGCAGTGACTTGCAGAGCTCCATGAATGAATAAAGGGGGTACAGGGTTTTAATTTTGGATTATTACTATTATTTACAAATGAGAACACGCTTCTTAACCTTTTTTTGTCTAAAATAAAAGTAAATGCCATTTATAACTAAATGAAATGGCCGTTATGAAAGGCAAACTCTATGTAGAAAGAAAGGGCTGACAGCAGCATCAGAAACGCAGCAGAAACGCTGCCAGTGTGGACAACCCACGCGATGGACAGCCGCCTCACGGGGGCAGTCTGGCCCAAGAGTAATGTCTACCTGAGCAGAGAATGAAGTCTCTCTCCCTCTGTGTGTGTTGGAATCAGATCTTCTCTGTGCTCTGTGAAGCGGAGCACCCATCATCCGGTTCCCCAGTAAAATGATTATTTTATTATTCATCACAGCCTTCGTCTGAACAGTTAATTATTTTGGAAATGTTTGCCCTGTAAAATCATTTTCTGTAAACCAAAAGAGCAGATTCAGAAAACTTATATATAATGTTTCATTAAATAGATCCAAATAAAAAAGTTATGAGGAACAGTTCACTAATTATTTAAACAAAAAGGACGTGAACATTGTATTGATAAATCACAGTACCCTCGTTGTCACCCTGGCTGTCGGTAGTTGTTGTTAGTTTTGTTTTAATATGTCAAATTGTAATTTTTATGGGTTGTAGTTGTCCGTTTAATATAATATTAAATGTCTCCAATTCAGTTACAATTGTTTGTCTTTTAAAGAAGCTCTTAAATTTACTGGTTATGAAAGCTTTAGTCATCCACTTCACCCACCATCAACAGTCATTAACACAATATCACCCTCAGGCTACCACAAAAGCTTGTTTAGTCGTGACTTTCATATTCATTTTACAGAAAAATATCTCGCAGAACTGTTTAAAACGGTGTTCTCATCACTCAGAAACTTGTGTTCTCAGAGTAGGAGGATATCCCAGGAGCTATTAGTAATTTCATAACCATAACTCCATATGCTGAGATTTCATCTCCAGTGAACTCGCTTCACACGGGAGCAGGCTTTTAGCTCTATAAAGTGTGTTCTTACTCTAACTCTGATGATAGTGTTGTGTTTTCAGCTTGTTCTGCCTCCCCAAGTGGCCAAAAATATGTTAATGCAGCTTTAACTAAGTCAGGGTGTTTTTTTTTTGTTATCTTATTTCAAGCTGCAGTGGGTAGAAATGGAGAAAATATGATTAAAAAAAGTTATATTTTTTATAAAATGGTCACTATATCCTGAGAGTAGTGCATGAGACAGGTAATCTGAAAAAAATCATGTCCGTCTATCACTCGCAAACTCCGGCAAACTAGGCAGCGCTGATCAAATATGACTCAATATTCTGTTGCTGTAATGCCTATTTCTCCTCAAATGTTTTCAGAAACATCTTATAATGTACTGTTTAGCTGTAAAATGTGAAAGTTTGTGACCTGGCAGCCATGTTGAGATCTGCTGAGGAAATACCAAGCACCGCCCACCAGCCGGAGCACAGCCAATAGGAACGCTCTATCTCTGAAATGACCTGTGATTGGTCAAAGTCTCCCGTCACGGGCTAAAAAAATTTAAGCCTGAAAACAGAGCCATGAGGAGGTGCAGAAGTCTAGTTTTCTCTCAGAACACTTGAATTACAATATGCTGAAAGGTTATCATGGAATTTTTGCCCAATGATGCCAAAAACATCCTGCCTACTGCTGCTTTAATTCAAACCTAACCGTTCCGTTAAAGAAGGCAGTAACTTCACAGTATTTTGTCGTTTGAGGCTGGATAAATAAAAACCTCATTTGGACTCTGGCCGGCACCTTACATCTTGAAAAGCGACCGTTCCCAGTGATGGTCCGGCATTTGAAAGAGGGTTAGCATGTCACAGTTGGAGGCCTTTTGCTGTATTCTGTGAAAAACAGCAAGTCTTTCAGTCCAGGCTAAAAGTACACCCGGGGAGAAAAAACAAAGTGTCAAACAGCAGAGGAGCGCCGACTGAATACTTTATGACTCGCAGAAAGAGCAGCAGCAGGTTCCCACCGCCATAGTAACAACTGTGAAAAATTCAATTCCTCCTGTCTTCCCCACTCAGAGTGTGGAGGATTAAGGCCCCCGAGAGGCACACCCGGCTACCCGCTGGTCCTGGTCGGCTCTCTCACAGGCCCCAACATACAGGAGCCATTCAGAGGGTGGCCATTCTTAATGCCTGACTTATGCCCATGCTGCCATTTTACTGACATCTGCACAGCATCCAGCAATCCTCTTTAAACTGCCTTTCCATCCCTTCTCCTTCGACGTTGTTGTTTTTTTCCCCCCCGTCTCTGTTATTAAATCTAATCGGGATGACACGTCTCACCTTTTTCATCCCTCCTTTTTGTTACATTTTCTTCTCCGGCGTCGGTCACGGGGAGCAAAACGAGGTCGACCTGTGTGTTTACATTGGTGTGGTGCCTCCTCCCTACTGCGGTATTGATGTGGCATTATGGGGCCGGGGACCGAGGAGGCACCGAGAGGTAGACAGAAGAGCGAGAGGCTAAAAAGATTTATTTTAGTTAGTAGAGTTTTTTCACAGTGCTTTAAGGAGCCCAGGGTCCAGGGGACTGCAGTTTGTCCCCCTCTGAGTTCTTTTTCTGCCTGGACTGGACTGGATAAGAGTAAAAAAGAGATTAAAGGTGTGTGTGTGTGCGTGTGTGTGTGTGTGTGTGTGTGTATTCTGCAGACAACAGCATCCCTACTGGTCATTCCCAGAGCTGAGCGCTGCATATGATCAAAAGATGGATTTCTTTTTCTGATACAGTTTCCACAGAGCTGTCATTCCCATGATGCAAATACTACTGGGTTAAAGTGATGTGTCCCAGTTCCAGTTAGACCGTCCTGGTGTTTATTCACAGACTGATTGACAAGTTCCAGACTCGACAGGGCCCATGAGGCCACTGAGACACTTTGATAATTTTCCATCACAGAGACATTTTGTTGGAGGAGTGAGCCACATTTGATCTGGCTTATTGCGTTTCTGCTATTTTGGGCATTTTCTATTTTTTTCTATTCATCTGTGGTTTATGTACAAGTGTCCTTTTTCTTTGATTTGCACTCATCGGAACTCGGAATAAACGGTGAATATGCTAAACAAAAAAAAAAAAAGAAAGTGTCTCAGCAGAGCATGTGTAAAAGAAAAAAAAAAAATATGAAGGTCACTCAGCAGAGCATGTGTAAAATGGCAGAGTGGGCATCTCTTTGCACATGTACAGAAATATTCTATTCATGGCCTGGCTGGGTTCAAAGTACTAACAAAATGAAATCATCCCATTTTAGTGTCTTTTGAACCGTTTAAAAGGATGCACGAGCAATGTTTCATGGTATTAAGTATTAATGCGGAGTCTGCTGCGGATGCCTCCATCTGCCGTCCCACTGGCTGGACTCAAAGATCTAAAATAAAAGAAACAGATGGAAAAATACACAACATTGGTAGGAGAAAGCATTCTGCCTTGCCGTGAGAATCACGTGTGTTAGAAATGGAAGGTATACACATGTAATCTCAGAGCATTTTTGTGTTATATAAATTCCTCTTAATAGCTGCCACAGTGCTCGGTTCCTATGGAGTAAATAATGTGTGGCAATAAAAGCCGGCTAAAAATACAGTCGTAGAAATGTTCCTAAAAGAGTCCATTCCATTTGTCCGATTGCACTGATTTATTATTAATATCAGGGACAAAATGTAACCAGAGAAAGTGTAGTGGATGCAGCAGGGACATATTTGGACTGTTAATCTCACATGAAGGAATTTGTAGGTTTTTGTTTGTTTTTTATTCCTGAAAGAGTCTTTGCACTGGCACAGATAGCAGAGTTGTTTTTTGGGTGGAAATGGGGCAAGAACAGTTGTTTTTAAGAGCTTTTTTTTGATTTATTGAACTTTTTTTCAATAAATTCAAGTAAACACTCTTGTTTTTAAAGCTTTCAGTCAGATTTTATCTAATATGTTGTTCAAAATTGCTCATAAAATGAACTACTTTTGAGAAAAAAAAAAATATTCATGCACCCAAAGGTTTTAAAATATTTCTCAACACAAAAAAAGGAAGGCCATGAATTTCTAGACATGACAAACTCTTTTCACAGCCCAAAAAAGTAAATTTTTTCCTCGAGTCACTGACGCTTTAAGGCGTCCTACTCCCGTAGAGCTCAGCCTGTAAGTCATCCAGCCTGCAGGCACATGATGCCGGCCCGCTGAATGCTTATGTAGAGTTACACATGTGCCGTCTGCTGTCTATCATATTTCACGTGCCGTCTCGTGCGCCTCGGTTCCCACCAAACCAGAAGTGCTGAATTCCAGTGAAATTACTCTCTGACAGATAACAAGAGAAGAGCCATCTATCAAACTGACACAGTAACATTATACTAGAATTTGAATAGTTGATGAATTATAAATTCGATCCATTGAATACAAATAAAAGTTAAGTGCTTCATTCTGTACATGCCACAGCAATAAGGACTAGGGATGCACCGATATCGGGCCGATACCGACTCAAATGTCTGGATCAGATATCGGTCACAATCTATTCAAATCAATTCTATATGTATATACTACATACATTATGTACTGGAATTTGAATTCCTGTTTAAGTTTTGACCAGTTTGTAGCTGCATTAACAAAAAGTCTACACTTAAATTGTAATTCCTAAATTATAACGATTTTTACCAAGTTGCTGGTGTACCATTAATTATTTTAATGATAAATAACAGTTCACTAAATTTATATTTATGTATTTATTTATTACATTTTTACAAAGTTAAGCAATATTTAAGTCAAGCCTGATGTTTCCTTACACATAACAGAATGATCCCAGTCCCTTCCACACAGTGAGACATACAGATTATTAATTAAACACTGGTATCAGATTGGTTCTCAGTAGGTATGGCTATCAGTATTGGGACTGAAAAAGTTGGATCAGTGCATCCCTAATAAGAACTATTTTTTATGAAACATGCACATTACATATTCCTAAAATAAAGTTAGTCTGTGTAGATAATTTTAGTGTTAGCATTGGCATGCGACTCAAAAGTTACATTTAGACACTAGCTATACATTTGCAATACATTGGAGCTCATATTGTGCTCATTCTATGTCATTATATTCTTATGCTTATATTGTGACTGTAAGGCAATGCTGGATAAATATTAATTATGTAATGACATTTAATTAATTAAAGTAGTAAAGTAATAAACATTTTTATATCATGCATATATATATATATATATATATATATATATATATATACATATAATATGTATTATAAATAATTATAAAACATTTTTGTAATTTATTAAATCTGTAAAAAGTCATTGACTTTATGAAAATGTAATCATTTTACATTGCAACTAAAAAAATAGTTTATATCATTTACATAGAGATACTTTAATTTTCATTCATTTTAATTTATGCTGTTGTAATTTATGATGTTATTTATTATTATCATACTCACTAAAAATTGCTGCATTAACGTTACCCAGTACTTATATTACTGTTGGGTTCCTGGATCAAAACAATCCTTGTGTTGGCTGTTTTTCTACACGGAACGAGTTCTGGGTAACGTTAACCCATCATTGTGTCGCTGCTATAATGACCCACACTGGGTCAATTTTGAATCCAGTGTTTTTTAGAGTCTACTCTTTATTTTTTTGTTAATTTATCTGGGGGTTTGGGGTGTAATTATATTGACACAAAGTTCAAGACTTCAGGATACAGTTCATTATTTCATTTTATGTATGTATTTATTTATTTTTTTTACATAAGGATTCAAAAGTTTGTCAGATACACAAGTAAATTATGTAGTGGAATCCAATAAGGTGTGCTGTAGGGTTATGCTAAAATATTAATGATATGATATGAGATTTGATAAAATAAGGATTAGAAAATATAAATATTAAGTTAAATGATACAACATAAAAAAGAAGCAACAAAAATAAAAACAATATTTAAATGTAAATTATGTCACAAGAGCAAATTTTCACTGCAGACAAACCCGAAGATATACTGAGGTCAGACGACAGAGTTCACCATCCCGCACAACACATTCCTGTGAAATATCCATTTTAGAAACTTGAAATTCTGCTCATGTATAATCTAAAAAAACAAAAACATAACGTACATGTAAGAAGACATAATAAGAAAGAGATGGCTGAGTGTTTCTTAAGGTAACACTTTTACCATCAAACAGCAGGATTGTTGTAGCGTAGTGGCCAGTTGTGGAGGCTTTAGGAAGCTTTATCCCACTCCACTGCTGTAATTTCTTGTGCTCAATCCCCGCCGTCGGCCACAACTGTGCCTGGAGGCTTCGTTCAAGGGTCAGGGTGTTGGGATTATCTGAGAAAAAAGAGAAGGGGGGAAAAACTGCTTGTAACCCCCCGCCCCCCTCCTTCTCACCAACGGCCTCCAACTATAAACTTGTGCCAGCTGTTGCCTCGTGCTAAACCCTGCTTAAGAGAAACAGACCTAAAAGGCCCAATCAAGAGCGCTCCTCTACCGTGAGGTTATTGCGCCACCACCGGGCTCTGGCCGGGGCCGTCAGTGCAGCGGTCCAACAGAGTTCAGTCTCACTCAGAGACACTCACTAAACTGTCCTTCGGGGCGGAAGTTTGATTCTGAGGTAGACTGGGGATCAAAATCTGGGACGGCAATCCACACTGACATACAATCTGAACACAGGTCCATTATCTTTAACATCATTCACAAGACTGAAACAAATTCCACAAACTTGCATGAGAAATTGTAGAAAAGAATGAATACGAAATGAAGGACAAAATGTCTGAAACAAGAAAATATGATTTGGGATTTTGAAGATTCAGCTACACAGAGATTTCAAATAAAGTTTCATTTTAGCAGTAGCAGCACAATTCTGTATTCAGAAAAACAATCTGGCAAAGACATTTATGTTGTAATGCGCCCTTTTTTCTTTAGTCTCAACTTTTTGGCTCCAAGGGATAATGTGGTGAGGAGAGAAAGGAGAAGATGGAAGGACAAAAAGAAAGAAAAACACTGCATCCATTTGCGAATGCAAACATAGTGGTCGGGAGACTGGACGGCCGCGGGGGGCGAAAGCTTGGTGGAACTGACGATCAAAAAGCATGTGACAGTTTGGGGGTGAGGACAAGGCCCGTGGGACAGACACAGCACGAGTTCAGGCAGGGGTTAGTGTGGCAAGAGGAGGGAGTCGCTACTTCCACCCCGACGGCTCCGCCTCCTGCGCATCATCATCATCATCACCATCACCATTGCCGCCGCCATCGCCAGTCCTATCACAGAAATCTGCATCAGCATCGCTCAACTCTTGGTGAACCCTGACGAGTCTGTTAGTTTGGACACGGGTCACGAGGTTTTTTTGGATAAGTTGTTTGTGTTTTTTTAATCCATAAATTCGGGGGTGAATCAGAGGCCACGCTGACCTGAAATAACTTCGGAGTTACTCGCTGGATCGCTGTGTTCGCTGTGTTCGCTGTGTTCGCTGTGATTTCCTAAAACACTGCACGATTTATTCTCAAATCCAAAATATAGGCCGATATTAGACTTTAACTTTAAAATATGTGTTATGTTAACCTATATCTATATAATACAATTAAATTAATATCATATTATATTTATATTGTGTTTTATTTTAAATACACAGTATAACACATATTGTTATATAATATATTCTACAGAACACAATCCCTTTGCATAGCATATATACAATAATTAACATAATATATATGTATATTAGATTAATAAGAAAATTACTTTTTATTCCGACCTACTATTACTGGCTACTGATACTAAATTGAAATAACAATTGTTTTAAATACACTAAATAATACACTAAGTAAATCATCAGTTCAATTAACATTTTTATGTATTTAAATAATTTTAAATAAACATTTTCAAAAGAAATGTTACATTTGGTAAATTCAACATATTGAATTAAAAATATCAAAAGTGATAAAAGAGCACACAAGTAATACAAATATATATTTTTTATATATTTAAACAATTGTTATGATGAGTGTGACATTTGACAAATGAAAAGTATTTAATTAAAAAGTAAAAATGTAAAAAAAAAGCATAAAAGTCATAGAGGTCCTAATGTTATATGTGTCTTGAATACAATTAATTATTTAGAAGGGGATAAATAGAATAGTTTTCATATTTACTGTATACAATAAATGCAGACAGGATATAGTACTTGTTTATTCGTGTGTTACTACTTTACTTAAACATGTTGGGTCATACTTCTCTGCCATAATAAATAATTAGTTTTAGTTTTTTACTTAGTTTATTGGGCTTTTCAACAGACAATGACAGAAATGTACATATGAATATTGTATTACAATACAATCAAAAACAGGAAAAGTAAAAGCACAACCAGACATTATAGCCGCGGTACCACAGCACCCACATCACAATTAATGTACAACCGTCACCCTTTCAAAAGACTAATTCACTATGAGGGAATTTAATCCTTTTGACATATTAGAAAAAAAAAGACCCAAAATGTCGTCAAATTTATTAGATGAGCTTTTAATTGAAAGATAAAATATAGGATATCTCTTATCCAGCGGGTTTGAGAGAGAGGTTATGGGTTGTATATGGGCTTATGGAGGGGAATGAAGGAGGCACCAAACAGTGCACTGAACGCATTAACTTCAATTTGATCTTATAAACAAGTGAATAATACAAATAAATATGAATATATACAATATACAATATTTTTTTTAATTGTAAAAAAAGTATTATTATTATTATTATTATTATTATTATTTATTTTTTTGCTATTATATTTTTATTACTCAGGATGCAGGAGAACAATGATTAGACTACAATGGCTAGAATTTATCACATGCCTCAAACAGCATAATCAAACACAATTTACAGTAATGTATAAAATAACATATTAAAAATTACATATTATGTATTAAAAAAACATAAATCCCCTAAACTCCTGTTTTCTGGGCCTTTTTTTTATCTCCCAGAATCTGGCAACGAAACACATCAGATATTATAAGATAATTAAAAAGCCCTGTGGAGCGATTACGTTATTTGGACACGCCGGGGGCAACGATGGCAGCTTGGGTAATATCCCAAATATGGAGCGCTGGCCTCGTCCAATCATGTGGCCCGATCTGCCCAGCTCCCACAGATACAAGCAGGTTCATCTGGAGTTCATCTGGAGTTCATCATGGCCGCCATGGCGGAGGGTCTTTACTGAATGCGACGGCACAATGTCGGCCACGCCGAAGTTAGTTCGGCTTCTGAACTCTTGGTGCAGCCCTGGAGTATACCTGTTGAGATGAAGGTTGTCATGAAAAGGCTTTCACATCTTTTCTCATCAACATCTCTGAACTCTTTATCTTTGATACTTATTTCAGAGCAGTGTATTCCATCCTATGATGTCGATGCCACTTCAAACACGCCGAGCCAACGCTTGTGCTGTACCATCCTCCAATCCTGATCTCCTAAAAATGCTTTTCCACGCCATGAGCCTCCACGAACACGAACCCAGTTATTGAAGTCCCTAACAGAGTAATCTGTGTTTGCCCTGGTTTTGCATGTGGTGTTTGACTGGGACGGTGCTGCCATCAGCAGGGCAGTGAGTGTGCCCTGCGCTTTAAACCAGGCCCATCAATCAGAACACGCAGTCCTACATTAGACGCTACAGATTCCCCACGAGGGACTATTTTCTTTCCACATCAACATCCCCCCCAATTCGTGATGCAGGGATATGGGAAGTGGGAGCCGGACAGAGGACGTGTGTCTGTGTGTCTCGTGTGAAAAGTGTCTCTATAGTCCCCCTGCGTGTTCTTCATCTCCCCTGAGAGCATTAAAGAGCGTAATACCTCGGAGGCCAAAGCCCCGCCTCTGAATCAGACTGCGAACCTTTCACCCGTTAATGCTGTCAAACAAGGAATGCCGAGCGATAACTAAACCAGGCCACGATGTGTTGTCATCATGTCATTATGTGCTGCTTTTCTCTCACTTAAAGCTGTCTGATGGAATTTACAAGCTATTTGTCCGATGCCTGAGTGTCTCAGCTCGTTTAGGCTCCATTAACAACGTGTTCTGTTTTGAATATACCTTGAATAAGTTCCATAAGCAGCATGTATTGTGTGTAAAAGTAGCAACAATACACTGTCAAAGATACTCTGTGACAAGTAAGTCGTATATTCAAGTAGTGTATAGTAGTGGTGCAAACAGGGCAGCAGTGGTGGAAGTCATATTCAGATACTATATTTAAATAAGAATTAATATCATAATTTAAAAAAGTTTGATTTAAAAAACGTATTAAATCTTATTTAAGTAACCGTACAGAATAATTATCAGCTAAATGTACCTAGAGAAAGATGTAATGAACAACGACACCTTATAATAAGTTATATTAAAATACGGTATATTGCTTTACTACTGTAAGCAGTTGGTTGGTTTCATCATTAACAATGCAACATATTTTATTAGGTAAAGTATTAATCTGCAAAGTCACCTGTCATTATGTAGCTGTCAAATAAATGTACTTTTACAGCATTGGTATTTATATATATATATATATAAACTAATATATATATATATATATATATTAGTCTGTTTATTGTCAATACTGTATATATTGTTCCTATTTAAAAAATGTTCCCTTGTTGATATTGTTCCTATTTTTATATTTCTTTCTATTTAAATTGTTCATATTTTGTTTCACTTTTGTTTTGCTTTTATTACTGTGTTGTATTTTGCTTTTTGTTTTCCTGATTTCCTTGTTTCTGCACTATCCCCTTTGCTGTTGTACACTGCAAATTTCCCCACTGTGGGACTAATAAAGGGATATCTTATCTTATCTTATCTCATCTTATATATATATATATATATATATAATGAGATTAGAGATATGAAAGCACACAGCAGTGATTAAAGGAAGTCCAGACATATAGACAGCAGGTCAGTCTATAAAGCCGACCCTATAAAATAAGCTTAAACAAGTGATTGGAAAGATAAGATGACGCCTTATGGCAAAAATATGACGGTCTCTTATTTCGAACTGATGAAATATAGCTAAAAGCCACCATTTATATTCATAATTCATAGTGGAATCATTATTTAATGTCATTACATTTTAAATTACATGTTCACAGCAGCTAAAATTAAAGTAAAAGTAAAGTTAAATAAAAGAAAAAAATATATATGTGTGTGTGCATGCACATACAGTATGCATACATACACATCAACAATTAAATGGAACAACAATAATAACGTTGATAATACAATATTTGAAAAAAAGAAAAGAAAAGACAGTGGGAAAGTTAGGAGCAACGTATGTACTGCATGTTCTGAATACAGACGCGTGTGCATAACCACCAGCTGATATTATTCAAACTATATATAATATATAAAAAATGTATTTTTGTAGGGAATTATGTGTGTATTTGCATAGTTTTAAATGTTCACATATGCACATACATCTCTAATAACATTCATATAAATGTACAAACAGTACTAGTAAAAAACTTTATATTATAGTGCAATAGGGTAAAACTTTAACTGATACAAGTTGTCTTAATGTTGTTTAAATATGCAAATATGCATTATCTTATTAAATATATGCTAATTTGCATACATTTCCAGAACAGAAATGTGAACATTGGATAAAGCCAAGTTCAAAATTCTGATTTAATTTTGTTGACATATTATAGTCAAAGGTTTTTACAGAGGTTTTTCTTCGGTATCTCTTTGTATCACTCCATAAATCAGAAAATACTGTCAACAGCCATAAAAAAATTGTTGCCATGTTTTTTAGGAATAAAATGTTGTATAAATCAGGCTATGAATTATATATTAACAAACCCCTCTGTGAAATCTTTCAGAATATAGATAGAAATGAAACTTTAAAGTTTGGTGGATGTACGTACTACTGATGTGGAGATTTCTGGCTCAGAGTCTGAGAAAAAAACAGCCTTTAAAGATGATTGTAAAATATACACTACAGGTGAATAGGCTAAAAACAAGAACTACTACATATCACCATGAAACATCCGCAGTTGATTACTTACATTAACACAATAATTTAACACAAAAGTTTTCTAAAATGTTATGTTCAAATATGCAAATGAGGCATTATGTAATGCTATCTTTGGGTGAATTTAGGCGAAATCTAAAGACGCAAATAGACAAAGTAGTAAAATAAAAACCTAAATGTGTATTTTGGATGTTTTTTTTTCCACTAGTTTGAAAGAAGACGAGAGAAGATGTTATGTAATAGCCCAAAATCTCAAAAAATGACCAGTGCATGAAAAAACAATGTTTTTGCCTAAGGTGTTTTGTTTTAATTCTCCCCACCGTCCCCAGCCTAAAACAAAACTGAAATAATAAAAATACAGAGACGCATATGAATGGATTTGAAGACAGAGATTTGTCCAAATTGCCTACTTTAATATTACTAAACCAAAAATTATACAATACAAATGTATGTAAAATGTGTTTTCATTAATCTTTTTTTGAAGAAAACACATTTCAAGGCATAAGATTAACTTGCCATACGTCCGACCGGTCCTGCATATTACCACATGTATGAAACACGTGTATGTGCCTGTGATTAATCCCCACATACCTACACTTACACTCATATAAGTGCTCTACTTGTACAGTAAGTCCTTACAATGAGCTCTGTCAAGAGCACATTATTACAGGTAATTACAGCTTTCCATTATGACTATGAAATACTGATAATCACATCTGCATAGCTATTAAAAAGTTAAAGTGTAATTATGATCAAAACAACAAAAGACAACCCGTCATAAACAAACCAGGAGAATGATGACTCCAGTTGTCTCTGGCAGTCCCAGCTTATGATATGGAAATAATTTAGTTTTGATTAGGATAACAAGTTATTCAATATAGCGTAGTGTGCCTCAGTGGCTAAACTCAATACAGCTCAATCAGGAGCCCGCGTGATATTTCAGTAATGATCTAAGCCAATGGGACTGATTGAGCATCCATTGTCTTCATTTTCTAAGCAGCCCTCATCATATCTGTATCAAGGAGCCCGGTCGGCAAGCTCGCCACAGCACCAAGCTGTTATGTAGGCTATAGCGCCACAGAAGCGCTTTAATCCAAGAGTGGAAATAAATAAATAAAGTGTTTAGAGAGAGGTGAGTGCTCGGTCAGCTCGCCTGCACAGCCCACACACTGCCACAGTTGTGTCACATCCATGAGCAGCCATTAAGGCCTCCGCTGATCTAATGTGGAGCGAGTGTGCCGTCTACCGTACAAACCGGGCGCCGATGGAAAACCCGCTAGCTTCAGCGTATATACTTCCAGCAAGGCCACACATCCAATCATACTATCAGTCAGACTAATTGACCCCGTCATTATTAATCCACTGCATGGGGTGTCTGCGCTGCATGGGCTACAGGAAATAACTGAAGTTTTGACATATTTGCTTTGATAAAACTGACATTTCAGGCTTTGAATCTAGGCCACGTGTTTATGTACAGTAAGAATTCTGCCATTTCTTTTGCTGTCAGAACAGCGGAAAGTTGATAACGCGAGCACTTTCTCCCTGGATTCATTCACTAATTGAATTTAATATTTAAAATTTGAAATAAAATACGATGTCGGTTGCTTTTACATTTGATGATGTTTTTTTTTTGTTTTTTCCTACAATAAAACATAACTTTAAAAAGTATTTAAACATTCAAACAGTTCGACTCTTCGTGTAGATACATTTATTTGTTAATTCTGAATATAAATTTGGTATTTTTTTCACAATTAAACTTAATTTCTAAAGTGTTTAAATATTCAAATATATGCAGTTCAACTATTCCCATGAATATATTTAATTTATATTTTAAATTTTAAAATGTTGAATTACATATGCCTTACGTTGGCTTAAGTTTTTTTTTTTTCTGCACAATTAAATAAAATTTTGATTTTCCTAATAATACTTAATTTTAATTTTACATATGAAAATTTTTACAATTCTTTTCACATTGGGAACTGAAAATTAATATTAAAATATTATGCAGTTGAATTACATTCAACCCAGATTTTAAGGGTATTTTTTCCCCACAATGAAATGTTATTTTAATTTTCAAACTAAAACTTAATTTAAATACCCACATTGATACGTTCAACTCTTTGTATGGATGCATTTTATTTAATATTTGCATTTAAATACAATTACGGTTAAATTACATAAGATTTTTAAGTTTGTTAGTAATTAAACATTTTAATTTATATAGTTCAACTCTTCATATGGAGAAATCTCCCTATAAGAGATCAAATTGACTCTTAACAGTAGAAGATCAATATAATATCAATATATGAATTTTATAAAATTTAGGAGAAATAGACAAATGTAAACAATCATTTATCACTTTATTTTTTTTAAACTTTATATATATATATATATATATATATATATTTTATGACTAACTTAAAATGTCATGGAAAAAATAAATACTGCACACTGCAGGGCTCCAATGTTCATTAATTTATTGCATAGTTACGTTTCGAGCTCAACTGCTCTTCATCAGACTGTTGATGCTGCAAAATTCTCGACACTATGTCACCTAATATAAGGGCCTCGATGAGTAAATGGACATTTGCCTTTTATTATGACTCCCTTCACCCACTACTTGTCATTTATACGCTCTATGAATTAGCTGTTGTACGTACGGTCTCTTTAGTGTCAGTTTCTGGCTGGAATTATTGCACCTTAATTCATACAGTATAGGACAAATAGGGGCGCCTCTTTAGAATTTTCCCGTACTTGATGATTGGCCGACAAGCCTCACGGTGGTTAGGGACGCCCTATTGAGTGTCTTCCTCCTAATATTTTTTATGTCTCTATATATTTATATATATATATATATAATATAGATTTTATGTCACCTTATATTATTGAATTTGATGCTCTATGAATTCTAAGCTATGCACATAATTAATTTATGTGTGTTTGTTCGTGTGCACATATATGCAAGTATGCACATACACATATACACTGTCATTGTGTGTGTGTGCGTATATCTATATGTGTACACAGTGGGGATATCTATGTATATATACATCTGTGTATGTAGGCTAACATAAATGTGTTTCTTTTCTCAGAAATGTTTGCTTGTTCTTTGCCACTTGAGTCACCAACACACGTGATCATCAGCATCACATGACTACATTATGTATATTATCTAAGTTGCCGCTGATGCAGTTTACACTTGAGTCTGTAACGTAACTATGTAATACATGAATGGTATTGGAGCCCTGCGGTGTGCGAGCCATTTTTGTTTATTTGTTAATCCATGATGTGCTCACTTTGAGCTCAGCACCTTGTTCAGCAGTCTTGGATTGGACGTGCGACATGTATTCGCCTGACTTAACATGTCTCTCATGTGGAATAGCACAATTCTATTAACTTCAACTAAAGTGAATTGGATTTAGATTACTGCGTGCATGAGGACTTTACTGAACATTTTTTAAAGTTGACTTTGCAGCATTAGGATTTATAACAAACCACTGCATATGTGAGGATTTGTTGGATGAAAAGCTTGTTGGGCTTCCTTCCACACCACATTCCACAATTTAACATCAGTACTCCTCTGACACTTTTCTCCGTCCACAACTGTAACGCTGACTAGGGGGGAAAAAAATGAATACTAAAGTAAAATTAAAGGAGTCCAAGGTGTTCACCTGTTGAATCATTCTTCTCCTCTGAACAAGGTTAAGACTCAGAGGTTGTCATTGGTATAAAGTGTGAACTTTCCTTCGTACGAGGCCAGGACATGGAAAAGCACCGGGGGGC
>CAKALU010063616.1:3821-73751 GCA_916700995.1 Hozukius guyotensis | reverse complement strand
TCTGCAGCAGCTGCGGCAAAGGCTTCCTCAACAAATCTGGACTGCGTAAACACCAGAAGATCCACTCCACCAGCAAACCCCACAGCTGCCCCCACTGTGGCAAAGCTTTCCTGTTTGCTGCCTACCTTCGCAAGCACTTGCGGACTCACGCAGCCGCCCAACAACTCAGTGACTTAAACATTATTCACACCGACCCGCTTCCCTCTCCTCCAGCTCCCAGTGAGGTTTCCCCCTCCGCTGTTGAACCCAGCGCCATATCCCTGACAGTTCCAGTGACTGTACCTGTGACTGCTTTTCAGACTCTGCCAGAGTACTTAGTCAAAGAGGAGGGACTTTAAGCTTCTTCTTTTTTTTTTTTTTTTACTGTTTTGGAATTTTGATTCCACAAATATTTAGCCAGTTGCCTTAAATCTCTGTAGATGATGGGTCTGATGATATTTCAAGAAAATCTTTTACAAGAAACCTTTAAAAAAACTCAAACTAGAGTTTCCTTCATGTAAATTGTCAGCGCTTTGCATTGCCATGGTATTTGAAAGATGTTACGTATGATGTTTTAAAATATATACTGTACTATAAGTAGCCTACTATGACATTATCTTATCTGTTGTAATCTCTTCATAAAAATGTGGTGCAAACATGTATGCTGATCACTTATTAAGATGTTGTGATTTCAGGTAAATGTGGTTTTTTTTTAATGCTTTTTGAGTTCTTTTAATTTACATTTTATTGAAACAAATAATTTGTATCTGTTTTACTGTGTAATTATTAGTATTGTCTAATATTATATAAATCATTGAGTAAAAAAAAGTGGCATTCCAAAATCTTCAATCAGCTTAATTACATTTTATACCAATAAAAACGTGTAATGTGTAAAAAGTAGTAATGTTTTAATGGTCATTTTTTTGTTTCCTCGTGTGCACGAGCATCTTAAATATTGAAGAGGGAGATGCTTACGAAAAGTCAAGTCAGCTCATCATCTGTAATAACGCATATATGATGACAGTGACATTTCTTGCACCCATAAAAGACTGCATGCAAAGTGATAGTACTCCATCAGCGGGCTGCAGCACTTAAAGGTAAGCTGTCTCACTACACACTCTATTCCCATTAATGACACTTAATGTACCTTGGCATACATTAAGAACCACTTAAATCCATATGTACAAACAGCTGTATGTACTTGCTGTGACATTTTTTAATGCTTAAATGAACCATTTTCATGCTTCCTTAAAGCTTTCATTTGTGTGTCTGCACTGCGAGCTAGTGGTACATCCTATTTAAAGAAGAGGAAAAAATAATTAATTGTACAGGGCGTAGAAAATGATAGATGTTGGAACCAAAATCTTCATTAAATTCTATTCAATCTTAACTTTGTCAACGATTTTGTTAATTTTGACTGTTCCCAAAGTTGTCTTTAGCTGTATTTTCTTGCAGCTGAAATGACAAACTCACTTGAAACTTTGAGATAAAAATCCTGACATGACATACAGTATAAGCTAGATTGAATATGTTTTACCCAACAAAAGCCAGGAGTGACGATGGCAGCCATAGTTAACACGCCTCCTCCCCATCCTCTGGACGGCGGTGGATGCCACCACCACCTACAAGCGTCGCTCCCTGTGGTTTGGCTTCCTGTGCGTCGGCCTGGTGATCCTCTCCCTGGCTGAGCTGCCCTTTACCAAACCGGAGGCTGACTTCACCTGCATCTGCTCCAGAGTCTGTTTTAACAGACGAACCTATGACGGCAGCCTGGAACTTTATCTACATGCTGGTTATCTTCTCCATCCTGCTCATGGAGCTGTTCGCCTCCCACCTGCGCTCCCTGGCCCAGAAGAGGAGCTCTCAGGGGAAGCCTGATGTGGAGGCTCAGGTTGTGTCCACAGACGGTCATAGATCTCCACAGAGACGGAGGCGCAGCAGGTTTTTACCTGCTCAGCATTGTCTGCGTATTCTGGTTGAAACCTGGTTTTCAGTGTGTTCTGCTTTCTTGGAGCCGCCCCAGAACCGCCCCTGTTTGTATGCTTTGGCTTCCATCTCAGGCTTAATTATTGTTTGTTCAGTCTTATTTTGTATGTACTCCATTGCTCACTACCTTTGCAATTTTTAAACATGGACAATTTTTTCTGATTAAGAATATATCTGCTGTGGTGTGACTACATTTTCTGTTCCATCGTGAAGTCTGGTGCAAACAACTTACATATATTAAAACACAATTATTAGGGCTGTCAAAGTTACTGCGACAATGACGCGTTAACGCAAATTCGTTTTAACACCACTAATTTCTTTAACGCAATTGATCTTTCGGTGTTTGTAGCGGGCTCAGTTTTAAAGCTGAAGTAACTGGTATCATATGAAACTAGAAAAACCTAAGGAATCCATTGGTACCAACCATGTCATACTAGCTTGTTGTGAAGGAGTATAAATAACGCTCCAAACTTGCACTAAATTTTGGCGAGGAAAAACTGTCATGGCCATTTTCAAAGGGGTCCCTTGACCTCTGACCTCAAGATATGCGAATGAAAATGGGTTCTACGGGTACCCACGAGTCTCCCCTTTACAGACATGCCCACTTTATGATAATCACATGCAGTTTTGGGCAAGTCATAATCAAGTCAGCACACTGACACACTGACAGCTGTTGTTGCCTTTTGGGCTTGAGTTTGCCATGTTATGATTTGAGCATATTTTTTATGCTAAATGCAGAACCTGTGAGGGTTTCCGGACAATATTTGTAATTGTTTTGTGTTGTTAATTGATTTCCAGTAATAAATATATACATACATTTGCATAAAGCAAGCATATTTGCCCAATCCCATGTTGATAAGAGTATTAAATACTTCACAAATCTTCCTTCAAGGTACATTTTGAACAGATAAAAACTGTGATTAATCGCGATTTAAATATTTCAATCGATTGACAGCCCTAAGAATTACATTATCATAATAAGAACTGTAATTACTTTTGTGTTGGCGGTTTACATATGATGTGAGATGTGTTTTGCTGACACAAAAGAATCTAGGTTAGCTGTATGTTAGCTGCATGATGGTGTTTCTGTGTCAAATACACTCATGTACACTGTATACTGTCTCAGCAGTTTTGATATGCAACACTGAAAGGAATCATTCAAAGTATTATTCTGAAAAATGAGTTTCTTTATGATACAGATGACCGTGTTTTATGTTGATATACTGTTATGCATTATTTACATTGTGAAATATTCTAGGGATATTTATTCAGCCAGATAAACAAAGTCAAACGGCAGTATTTACCCTCGTCATTCGTAACTCGAGTCGCTTAATGGGAGATAAAAGGTGGAGGCTGACAGTTTCTGTTCATTCTTCAGTGAGATGGACTTCCTGTTGCTGTGCTTCATGGTGTAGAGCAGCGCTGCACCGGCGTCTGTTAGAGACTGCTAGAAGGAGAGTGAAAGGAAGATTTAACCGAAAAAAAGTTAAGCAAAACGGGCAAAGTGTTTAAATATGAAACAGTGTAATTTATAAGGACATGACGTGAATTACCTGTGAGTCTGAAACAACAGTTTGTCTCTGGAAAAAAACAAAAGAGTTAGGTTAAGTGTGGTGATTTTAACCAATGTAAGACACTGAAGCTGATAAAAATACTGTGAAAACTCACCCTTGTGATGTTATGTATGTTGTTGTATATTGGCTCCATGGTTATAATCCATTGTTCGTATGTCTGTTGGTCCTCTGCACTGCGATTATGCTCTCTGCAAACAGAGACAGACTCATTGTGTACAGTACTAAGAAATGCATCTAATAAGACAGCATGCATTCAGACACACACTGTTGTTTTACCAAAAATATCGAGTTGATCACAAGGAATAACAGAGAAAATAAAAGGCTTGAGAACCAGCTTAAACTCAAAATGAGCATTTTTGAATGTACCAAAAAATGAGGATCATTACTTATGAACCCTTAAATTAGAAAACAATATTCACCAGTTTGAGATCAAATAATAATCAACAGTTCATCAGATTAAAGCTGCAGTGGGTAGAAATGATGATATTAATAAAAAAATTGTAAATATGATGATAAATAGGAAAATAAAAATATGATTAAAAAAAGTTATTTTTATAAAACAATCGCTATATCCTGACAGTAGTGCACGAGACAGGTAATCTGTAAAAAAACGTGACTCTGTGTCCTCCGGTGTCCTCCGGTGCTCCTGATGGCATCTGCAAGATTTCACAGACCGGAGGAAAACAACCAATCAGAGCCGAGCTGGAGCCTGCTGTCTCTGAGCAGCTGTCAATCACTCGCGAACTCCGATCAAACGGTCAAACGAGGCAGCGCTGATCAAATATGAATCAATATTCTGTTCTCAATTTTTTCAGAAATATCTTGTAGTGTACTGTTTAGCTGTAAAATGAGAAAGTTTGTGACCAGGCAGCCATGTTGAGATCAAGAAATACCAAGCACCGCCCACCAGCCGGAGCGCAGCCAATAGGAACACTCTCTCTCTGAAATGACCTGTGATTGGCCAAAGTCTCCCGTCACAGGTTAGATTTTCTAAAGCCTGAAAACAGAGCCATGAGGAGGTGCAGAAGTCTAGTTTTCTCTCAGAACACTTGAATTACAATATGTAGTTTTTGCCCAATGATACCAAAAACCAGTCTGACTACAGAAGCTTTAATCAGTTGTATAAGAACATTTTAATGTTAACTAAAAAGCTAGATAGTTTATCTGTTTTTTTATTTTTCATTTTTGACTTTTGCATCAGGTTGAGTTTTGCTCTCAGTTTCTGTAACCCAACCCATTCACATTAATCATTTAAATCCATATTTATGTTCATAGCATTTGATGCAAAATGTTCTCTTTTTGTAATGTCACCTGCACATTTTTCCTGCCTTTGGTTGAGTGTATAGAATTCACCCTCATTAAATCCACTTGTCAGACTTCATTCTACATGTTGCCCACACACTAATGTCAGTCAGAGTTTCCTCCATCCCTCCCGTTACTCACATCGCTCTCTCGATCAGCTTCCTCTGCAGCTCTCCTTCGCTCCTGGCGTCCAGGAAGCGGCCCCTGACAGCCAGAGCGGCGCTGGCCTGCGACGAGTTGAGCTGAATGATGGCCAGAGAGAGAGAGGACAGGGCCGCCGAGCTGAGAGGGAGGGTCACACTTTTATCAT
Source organism: Hozukius guyotensis (assembly GCA_916700995.1). Lineage (NCBI taxonomy): Eukaryota > Metazoa > Chordata > Actinopteri > Perciformes > Sebastidae > Hozukius > Hozukius guyotensis. The sequence goes on along the minus strand of CAKALU010063616.1, from coordinate 68,600 downwards.
AAGAGTGCTTCTCAACATTTACAGCTTCAGCCTTGCCATTATTATTATTACTGTGCAAACACACAGGCGGGGGCCACTTTGTAAGCTGCTCAGACGATGAATTGCATGACCTTCATTCAGTACACGAAGCAGGCAGACTGAGTTGAGAGGTTCATTTACAGTGTGACTAAATGTTAGAATGGATGAGAAATGCGATTTACATGGTGCAATCATTTCTGCATGATGTGAAGGCTCCTGTATCTCAGCAACAGCCAGCCTGCTTCGCCTAAAGGTTCACTGAGATTGGTATAAAATAATACAGCTAATCAATTGTTGTCCTCGGGGTGAAAACGCCTCGTTGATTAAAGATGTCAGAAGATAATGACTTGCAAAAGCTTACAAGGAGGCCATAACAACTCAGTGGAGTGTGTGTGTGAGGTAATCTCAAAACACAAAAGTGAGAGAAGCACTGTAATTATGGAAACGTCATTATCACCTGTCATCAGTAACATCTCGGCTTGCGGTGATCACTCTGAGCATCGTCCGTCCTTTCCTCTGCCTGTACCTGATCTGCAGCTGGATGGACACGCGGCTACCTGAGGCTGGCGGAGACACTGAAGACAATCACAGAAAGAACACAAATATAAATCGAGACAGTTTCAGTTTTTTCTAAAACGACAATTTACTTGAGGGTTTTTGGAGCACAGAGAAAGTACATGTTGCTTTTTCAGAGGTGTAAAGCAGGAGTTCTCAAACTGTTTGGAGCCAGGGACTCCTTACAAGGGAGAACATTTTCCAATGACCCCCTCTTAAAGATAGGGTCGACGACGTTGGAAAGCTAGCATAATTTAAAAACGGACAGAGGACCTCAACTCAACAACGCTACCTCATGACAAGTAACCGCGGCAGTGCTACTTTTGACTGAGTTTTCTCTTCCATTCTCCAGTAAACTTGATTGGTTCTTTCCAAGCGGACCGCAAGGCAGTGATTGGTAGATGTTTTTACAGGATTACAGCAGCTACAGATGACGACTCTTTTCCAGTCCTTTTTCAGAGCTCATAAGTAATGGATCGCTGTCGGGGTGTAAAGACCATTTCAACCAATATAACAAATAATGTATACTGGATAACATCGTCAACCCTTCCTTTAATCATAACACTGGTGCTAAAATACTAAATACTAAAATACTAAAATGTATACTCTTAGATGCTATAGGAACTATTTGTATTCTAAAACTTTTCAACCTAAATATTCCAGACCTGTTTCATAGTGATGAACAGAAACACATTTTAATTTGAATCGTGATAACACAAGATGAGATAATCCTTAATTAGTCCCACAGCTGGTTAAATTTGCAATGTTATTGATGTAATACCACTGATATTCCCTTAAACAGAGGGCGATTTTATTCAAATTGCATTTGGACTCAACTTGACAGCATTTATAGCCTAAATTTCAAGTAATTGATCTTAAAAAGAAAATGAACAGTAGCGATACTGGCATAGTCCTAATAAATCCAGACATTTAAACTTTGTAGGCTAAAGCTGACTTTCAGTTTCTTTCATTCTCTTTGCTTATAAACCAAAGTATTGGACAGATTTATATTTGGACCTGATGATGATGACAATAGAGGAAAAGTATGGGGATTGCCAAAATTATGAGAATTTATCAACTAGGGATTATTTTCAGATGGACCATCTCAGATTTACTCTTGTGGTCGTGAGAGTCGATGTCGTGACTCTCCACTGCAGGACGGAGGTTGCGTCCTGGGTACAGAATCGATCACATGGGAATTCATCCGGCAGACATGGATGCAGATTTAGAGACAATGTCATGTATGCCAAACTAATCCATCTGTGAATGGTGACACTTTTTCCTCTCTCACCTCCTACGTCCTGTTCACTAGCTCCAAACTGGAAGGTGATCTCTGTCTCTGGGTCCACGTTGCCCACCTCTCTGGTCCCTTTGTGTCCTGCCTCCCTCTCTCCTCTCATATGCCTGGAGCCAAAGGAGAACATCAGTCAGTGCTTGTTAATAATGTAATTTAAAGTGCACTAATGTGCCAACTTAGACCATTTGATGAAGACTTTAGAAACATTTAAGGTATATACAGAGCAGATCTTACAGCGATTGGGGCAGCAGTAATGTGACAGTGCAATGTGTAGCTATGGTCCTGTTCTCAATGCTCTGTTCAAACTCTGAGTGCAACCTATTGGGACTTGCTATCACCACCTAGGGGACAAAACAAACAGATTAAGATCAGATGAGTGATGTGCATAATAAAAATACTGGCACTGGCAGTATAAAAATGTGACAACGCATCACAACACATCTTACTTTCCCTCCAGTGCGATCAGCGAGTCTTCCCAGCTCATCCAGCCTGCAGTCTGTTCCCTCTATGGACAGCACAGACACCGTCACACTAATGAAAGAAGGGCATCTCAGTATGAACCTCATTACAGCACAGCACTAGACTATAATTTGCACTATAATGTGTATTTTAAGGCGTGCTCCATTCTTGACATTGATGAGGAGGTGTGTACCAACCCCTGATTGGCAGCATAATCCCCCAGCTCCTGGTAGAAGATGGTGGACGAGAGGAGGGTGCGAGCATCATTATCCTCTACCTCCAGATTCCCCAAATCTGTGTTGGCCTTCCCATCTGTACAGATAATCACCTTCGAGATCAGCAGGGATAGCAGGTCAGGATTGTATTGTTTTTCAGACAATAGAAAAAAATTGAAGAAATGCTGATTAAGGTCAACAAAGGTCAAACTTCATATTAAAAAAAAAGTGAGTCCAAGCTTTACTACAGGTCACATGTACAATGTAGTACATGGGCTAAAACATTGAAATACACAGGTATTGTCTTGTAAATAAGACAGAATCTACCTTGGACCCTGGCTGTCTGGAGGCTATTGCAATTGTCAGCAGAGCAGCTGGACCGAGAGCTGTGGTCCCGCCGTCAGATAACCTTTCAGGGAAATCAAAATATACATCTGTTATTTGAAAATAATGTTACTACTATTTAATAAAATATAAACCTTTTTTTCTTACCCCATGACTTGTCTCTGTAAGTAGTCCTTGGTCTGTGAAAGAGGAGGAGGAGTGGGGAAACTCGCTGCAGCCTCTTTCAGAAAGTCGCTGTCAGTTAGCTCGGCACCACACAGGGAATGTGACGTGAAATTCTCATTTCCGTGTATTGTAACCTGGAAGCACAAACATTAAGGAATGAAATTATTTTTTATTTTTTATTTATTTCTATTTATTTTTATTTATTTATTTATTTTTTAATTTATTTTTATTTTGAATGCATTATTATTATTATTAACCATTTTTGATTTTTATTACAATCTTTATCCCTCTCCTTACAATAACTATCTGTTATTATATGTACATATTAAAGCTTCAGTGGGCAGTATATTTTTGGCATCATTGGTCAAAAATTCCATAATAACCTTTCAGCATATTGTAATTCAAGTGTTCTGAGTGAAAACTAGACTTCTGCTCCTCATCATGGATCTGTTTTCAGGCTTTAAAAAATCAAACCTGTGACAGGAGACTCTGGCCAATCACAGGTCATTTCAGAGAGAGAGCGTTCCTATTGGCTGTGCTCTGGCTGGTGGGCGGTGCTTAGTATTTCCTCAACTGATCTCAACATGGCTGCCGGGTCACAAACTTTCTCATTTTACAGCTAAACAGTACACTGCAAGATGCTATTCGGAGCACCGGAGGACACGGAGGCACATGATTTTTTTCAGATTACCTGTCTCGCTACTGTCAGGATATAGTGACTTTTTATGAAAATAACTTTTTTTAAATAATTTTTGTTCCATTTCTACCCACTACAGTTGTAATTCATTTGTTGTTGTAGTCATTTTTCTTAAGGAAACAATAAAAAGCATGGAAAAAAATCAAGGGATGAGGAAAAGCAGCAGTAATTAACTTTCTAGCATTCTATATGAGAAAATAATAAGCTGGAAAAACAAATCAAATATATGTCACACTTAAGAGACAGAAATAGATAACTAAAAAAATGTGGAGATATGTAAAATGTACATACGAATCTATTGTGGAGATCAAGCCTCTGACGATCATGTATGTACCTGACTGTTGAAGGTGATGAGTCCCACTCGTTTGTCAGGTTGTTGTTGACTTAGTTTCTGAACACACAGCAACACGGCTTCCTGCACAAACTGTTGAAGACAATGATTTCTTACCACCAACAGCATCTTTGGACAGCTGTTACCGTTGTGGTACTCTGTGTTGTGCATGCACACAAACAGCAAATGTTTGATTTTCAAGTGGACCTACAGTATGTTAAGACTCACAAAGTGTTCATTTGTAGTCTTAAAAGTTAAAAAGGCGCTTGAAAATGAGGAAATAAAACTCACTTGGAGACGGGTTCTGTGGAAAACATGCTCTCCCTCTGACACCTTAAAACAACAGAGACTGATTATTGAAACACCACATGTTGTATTTGTCACAAATGGCCTCATGATCAACAGTAAACAGATCGGTGTCGGGTCGTGTGGTTTTTTACCTGAGAGGTGATGCTCATGGAGCCTGAAATGTCGATGCAGAAGAGCAGCAGAGCGTCAGCAGCACACAGGGGCTTTTCATCAGGACCGAGCAAAAAGAGGCCATCCTTATTACACTGTGGTATACTGGGAGTGCTGGTCAGCTCCCAGGGCTGACAGAAGTAACACTCATTAACCTGTAGTTCAGCATAATGAGAGAACATTACCAACATTAACTGAGTCCACTCTGCCTGCAGTCTGTATCAATCAAACCCAAGTTATCCATTGTTTCATTATGCTACAATCAATAACGCTTACGCCTGTCATGCTCTGTGTTTCCCAGCAGTGATTACAAGGAGAATTACAGCTATTATTCCCATTTGAAATCAATGTCTCTTAATCGTGCTGCTACTTATCAGTTTCAGAATAAAGATCGAATGAAATGCAGCGTGTGATTACCACATTGTCATAGCAGGAGTCCAGCACGGAGCCGCACAGTGAGCAGGAGTTGGGTTCTCCCTGTATGGTCTGCACTGGAAATATGCAAACATCACTGTCATCATAAGCCAATGGGACTGAAAATCAAACTAGATGGGCGATAATGAAGGTTTTATGGTGATGATAAAAGTTTACTGACCTCTTTCCTCTGAGAGTAATTTTCCTAAACTGACAAGGAGCACATTAGGGTTCCCAGGCAGGGGATCCTTGTCTGCTGATCCTGAGTTGGGATCAACAAGAGCATTAAAAATAAGCACTGGTGGTGTAAAACATTCAACATGATGAGTGTTATTCTTTTGACAGTGTGACAATTACCTTTACTAGTAGGTGATGGGATAGGTAATGTGTTCGAGGGTGATTTCCTAGATGGTGAGGGAGCTGATTGGGAAGCGGGCAACACCACCAGGTAATCTGGCATTGACTTCATGAATGAAGGTCTCGGAGGAAGGGGTGGGACTGACGTTTGAATGCAGAACAGAATAAAACTGGGATGATTCTTTAATATTGTAAAATAAAAAATAATGCAAATAGAAAAAGAAAGTAGTTTGTTTACCTGACGTCTGGGCCGACACTCTGCTAGTATCAGCTGGCAGCTTCACCCCGACCCCCGTGCCCTCTGGTGTGATGTACAAGTAGTTTGGGTCCCAGGGACGCGCATTTAAATCTGGCTCATTTTTCGGGAGGTCGTAGGTAAACATCTGACTGTTGGCGTTGGAGGAAAGGAGTGGCTGGCTGTAAGGAGGGGACTGGCTGTTTGCTGCAGGTTTCATGTGTGGTGGAAGAAGAGCTGGGTAAACCAGAGAGGAGTGTTAAAAGAACGATTCACCCAAATAATGTCACTCATCTAGTGGGCTGCAGATCAATGAAATTCCTACCACCAAACACACAGAGATTTACCACCTGCTGCTCAATATCCACCTATGAGGATGGGATGTACCAATCCAATACGTTGGATTGTTTCTGAAAAAGAAAGCCAAACTTTCCTAATCAAATAAAAGCTCTTTTTATTGCTATTTCTTTCTCTCGAACTTCAATAACTGAAAGGGCAACACGTTCTCATCCCAACTCGGCGTCACTTTTCGGTTGCAGTAAACACGTGCTTAATGTTGTGAATTAAACAAAAACACTTGCTTAGGTTTAGGCAACAAAACCACTTAGTTAGGCTGAGAAAAAACAACAACACAGGACATGAACGATCAGCTGATTGTAAAGCGAAAGTGAAACGTAACGCACGGGACACAAACAGCGGTCTCCTGAATGAAAGCCTTGTGTTTGTTGGACCCATCTACCTACCCTCCCACCCGCCCCATGTGTCTCTTTCGCTCTTTAAACCACGTCACCACAGCACTTTATTCTCTGTGCGTTTACATTGTAGTCAATGGAAAGCCTGGTGAGTCTCCAATCTCCGCGAAAGGGTGCCTTGTGCAGCGGTATCGAATGCCTGACGACCGCGACAAAGTATCGGTATTTGACGCCCTGGGAATGCGAACGGGCTGTAAAGGGCAGTGGCTAACTTTTCTGTGTGTTTGGTAGCCCTCTGACTGGGAGGTTAACAATGAATGAAGCAAATTAATCCTATAAGATATCAACTGCATTTAAGGAATTTAAAGGGACAGTGTGTGGGATTTGGTGGCATCTAGTGGTGTGGTTGCAGATTGCAACCAACTGAGTACCCATCCGCTCACTCCTCCCTTTCCAAGACTGCAGTAATGTGAACCGCCGAGTGCAAAACCGTGGTAACGCCGTTTTCCTCGCTCAGAGGCCATCTTTACCATAATAACACACTACTTTAGGAGCAACGGAAGTCGGACGGCGGTCGGTGGTACCACGGTTTTGCACTCTGCAACTCACGTTACCGCAGTGTCGGAGAACTACGGTGGCCATCAAGTAACATAAAAACACAAAAAGCTCTCTCTAGAGCCAGTGGTTGGTTTGTCCGTTCTGGGCTACTGTAGAAACATGGCAGAGCAACATGGCGGACTCCGTGAAGAGGACCCGCTCCCTATGTAGATATGAAGGGCTCATTCTAAGCTAACGAAAACACAACGATTCCTAGTTTCAGGTGATTATACACTAATGAAAACATAGTTATGAATGTTATATTCCATTTCTGCTAATAGATCCCCCAAAATGTTACACACTGTTCCTTTAAGGTATCAATTGCATCTAAGGCATTTAAAGCCTATAATATACAGAAACTAAACTTGTTCAGGCATACATTTACATTAATATTGCTACATTCACAGTACCTGTCCTTCGAGGAGGTGTTGTCTGCTGAGGAGTTACACTGATGGAAGAAGTTGTCTCAGTTTTTTTGTGAAATTCTGCATTTTCGTAGAAGGGAGTGGGATCCACCGCCTTCTTCACCTCCTTGATTTTTTCCAACTGTTCAATAACCTTGGGGGGAGATTGGAGGGACGTAGACTTGGCTCCTGCAGAGTTTGTTGGTGGAGGAGGGGGAGGACTGCGAGGACGGATCCGGTTAACAGGAGGGAGAAGAGCTAAAAAGCATAGAAATAATAAAAAATAAATATATATATATACAGTGGCTGTTAATTTGAGAACAGCTTCTTGCATGAGAAATGTGAGCGCAGACAAAACAACTGGTGCAGCGATGACCTTTGTGCTGTGAAGAAAATGTGACTCAGGTGGCAGATGGCTTTTACTGAGAAAAGTGAAGTATCTGAAAGGAATCTCTCCTCTGAGATAGACAGGAGAGGTTGTGTGTGTCACTGATTACATAATACATAATGGTACTTAACCATGCAGTCACTCAGAGAGATCTGGTGAAAGGAAAAGCACACCTGTGTATACTTTTATAAATCAGCAGTTATTTTGTGATTAGGTATTGGAATCTAATCTTTCTCTCAACTTAAACTCCAGGTTAAACCTGCAGTAGGCAGTATATTTTTGAATCATTGGGCAAAAATTACATAATAACCTTTCAGCATATTGTAATTCAAGTGTTCTGAGAGAAAACTAGACTTCTGCACCTCCTCTTGGCTCTGTTTTCAGGCTTTAAAAAATCTAGCCTGTGACGGGAGACTTTGACCAATCACAGGTCATTTCAGAGAGCGAGAGTTCCTATTGGCTCTTCATTCAACGGAGGCAGCTGTCAATCACTCACAAACTCTGATCAAACGGTCAAACTAGGGAGCTCTGATGAAATATGAATTAATATTCTGTTACTGTAATGCCTTTTTCTCGCCTCAAATGTTTTCAGAAACATCTTGTAGTGTACTGTTTAGCTGTAAAATGAGAAAGTTTGCTCCGGCTGGTGGGCGGTGCTTGGTGTTTCCTCAACTGATCTCAACATGGCTGCAGCTTACAGCTAAACCATGCACTACAAGATGATTCTGAAAACATTTGAGGCGAGAAATAGGCATTACAGTAACAGAATATTGATTCATATTTGATCAGCGCTGCCTAGTTTGACCGTTCGCGGGTGATTGACAGCTGCTCAAAGACAGCAAGGCTCCAGATCGGCTCTGATTGGTTCTTTTCCTCTGGTCTGTGAAATCTTGCAGATGCCATTAGGAGCACCGGAGGACACCGGAGGACACCGAGGCACATGATCTTTTTCAGATTAACTGTCTCATGCACTACTGTCAGGATATAGTGACCGTTTTATAAAAATAACTTTTTTTTAATCTTATTTGCTCCGATTCTACCCACTGCTGCTTTAAGACTTCCCAAATTTCCCTTTTGCCATCCTGCCAACCTGACAGCAGCTGGTGACGTGTCATGATAGACGTAGTGACTGCACAATGAAAGCTTTGTGTCTCTTTGGTGGATTTCTTCAAACTGGTGAGTCAACAAAGCAGCTATTTGAATCTGAAGCTGACTGTCACGACAGCTGCCTCAGTTGTTTTTCCACTTCCCCAGACCGCTGCATCTCTACGAAGCTTTGCATTCATTGCCATTCACCACCTGTCCACCAGATGCCCTCGGACTCTGACGCCCACATCCTCCCGATCACCTGTGTCTGTCAGTATATATACCAGTGGCCACATTGTCAATGTTGTTTCCTGCCTTTTGCTTTCCAGCCTCTTCTACCTGAACCCGAATCTCTACCTGCCTGCCTCATTCCTGTTCACCTGTGGATTCTCGGTAACTTCCGTTTGGATTTGCTACTTTTGCCTGTAAGTTTATGTGTCATCTACTATTAAAATCAACAAACTGCTCCTGTCTGCCTGGTTGTCTGCATTTGGGTCCTTTCCCTCGCTGCCTCGTACACAACCACGCCACTAAAATCTGTTGTTTTAGATAGCTGAAATGCTTTCAGGTGTGAAACTCCACTAAAGCTGAAAATATCTGTGAAAGCTACAACTGAACTGAACAGTGGACCCAGAAATTTGACATCTCAACGTGTTTTTAAACAAGTATTAATGTTCAAATTTTTTGTTTGATGATGTTTGTGAGTGTTTGAAAGAAATCACACCTGAGCGCTTAATGACATTGGATCGTTGTCCGTCCTTCTGATTCACTGATGGCGGCACATAAACAAATCCACAAGCAAATTCCATTGTGAGTCTACCTGCCTGTAAGAGAAAGGATATTATTTAACAAAACGTCAGACCTAACACATTAAAGAGGATACATAACATCTTTAAAACATAATTACAATCTAATCCCAAGTAATTACAGTACTATTATGCTCTGGGGAGCATGTGACATTCAGTTTCAGTAAGATGTTGACACACCTTTAATTAAGAAACGCTCCAATAAAAGAAACTTAAACCACACAATTCAGCCAACATGTATCTGCAATATAAAATGAACACATAGTCTAAGACGTACTTACACATGTAGAGTCCTTTGAATGCTGTCAGTACAGTACAGTACAACCATAAACACGAAACCTTCCCAGGTCCCACAGATGGTTCAACTATTGTGTGACGACTTGTCAGTCACCATTTGTGTCTCAGGCATCTTGTCCAACAGGTTTCTTTCTTTGAGAATCTACTGTGATACCATGGTGTGGTGTGTGTGTGTGCACAAAGCTAAGAGGTTAGTCAGAGATTTATCACACATTGCCCAACTTTAGTTAAACATTCCCTGACTGTAAATAACAATGGGTGGAAGAATAGAAGCTGAATTGCGAAACAGGGCAGTAAAATGTCGAAGGTCAAGATGATTAATATGCCTTTCAAAGTAAAAGAGTATCCCACACAGACTATCCTGTAAAATTCTTTCATGTACACTGATTTCGCTAGTGAAATATGTTATGTCATTATATTATTATCACTTAAGATAATAGTGTATAATAATAATAATAATAGTATAATAATAATAGTGTGTAATATAATCAGTAATGTAATATAATGTCATATCATTTGTTTTAGGAATGGCAATTCCAATCTACAGGACTTCTGTGTACTGAAGAACTTGAGGACAGAAGACATAAATGACTAACCTAAAAAAACATATTTTAAACCAATTTCTTTTGATTTGGTTATTGTCTTTAAAGGTGCTAAATTTTAAATTCAGAGCATTAGTAGCAGCATTGACTATTTGCTGTGTAAAGAAGAGTAATGTCTACCTGAGCAGAGAAGTCGCTCTCCCTCTGTGTGTTGTAATCCAAGCTTCTCTGTGCTTTGTTTACGTAGCCGGACCGGCAGCACGTGCATGTTAGTGCATGTGAGTGCATGTGAGTCCCTGTGTATGTGCCCCACTGACTAGCTAATCGCCGCCGCTCTGCACTGCGCTCATACAGCGGTTATTGCTGATAACGCTGTCCCGACCCACGGCATTTTTGCAGAAGCTTAACGCCTGCCCTCCGGTTCCCCCTCACGGGGACACACTGTTAGCTCTCTCAGCACTTTTGCCATTGTTTGCACTGTTTGTGCTTTTAGCACCGTTAGCTGCTAGCCACCAGCTCAGCTGTTGCCATGTTGAGAGCCGTATGGAAGCAATCCTTCATTCATAGACATGCTCTGAATTTTTTTTTTTTTTTTAGTAGCCTACCTTTAAGTATTTTGCTAGGTCTCTGTTTGATTCATGTAATTAAATGTATATATGTACAATGAAATACCTGATTGTAAAAAATAAATAACAATAAAAAACATGATATACAATTGAAATATTTGAAATTTATTTGAAAATGATGGCACATATTCACACAGGTATGTTTTTTTGCTTTTTTGTGTTTTTTTGTCTTTAGTGTTGTATGTCTTAAAAAATGAAAATTTAAAAAACAATCCGCTACTATACAACCTGTGCACTGCCTGTGTCCGATCGGACTTAAAGCTGTTGTTGGCACTTACTCACGTTGTTCCCTCCTATGATGTACATCGCTTTGGACAAAAGCGTCTGCTAAATGAAATTGTAGAATTGTAGAATTTCACAAGACTGAGTCTACAGCCATGATGGTTGATCCATTTGATAGGTGCTGAGATAGTTCAGTCCAAAATGGTGAGCCAACTAACTGATCAACTTTACCATCTACGGACCAACACAGCTCAAAGCTACGGCAACAAAACATCGTCAACAAGATGGATTGGAGGCAAAACAATGACTTTTATTTTGAAAATCCATTCCCTCAGTCAAAGTAACTTTTGTTTGCCTCTACATAATACTTATTAAGTAAACATTAACCTTGTGTGTTGCCATCATTGTAAACCTGTACCTGGGTCAACCTCATTATCAGCTATCTTCACTACAGTGACCTAATGACTCAGACATGACGGCAGTAAATAAATATTCTCTCTTGTTCACTTTTGTTTCGTCTTAACGTGCACGCATGCATGCAAACACACGTACACACTCACACGTATACACATTCAGCTCCTGCACAAACAGCACATTTAGTCTTTGATAAGTTAATTCATATTGCAGAAGTACTCAAACCAAAGTAGGTTAGAATATTAAGGCCTTTTTAAATTTTACATTTCAAAAATGGCTGGGAACAGATTATATCTGTGTTACGATATATTATCATAATACATGTTTCCTTTAGAAGATTTGAAAACTAACTCTTTGTGAGAAATAAGTTTAGGACGTAGTATATTAGACTGGGGGACGTCACTCTGCAACTTCGACGTAATTTGCTGGATAGAAGCCCTCCTTCCCTCCGGTCAGGACTCCTCGACACCAGCCCTGGTCGTCCTCCTCCTCGACCTTCAGGAACACATCACCTGGGATCACAGAAATTAAAAGTCTGTTAATCAACATATTAAAAAACCCTGTTTTAATAAAGTACGTCACTTTAAGTTTACTTTGACTTTAAAGTTCTACCAACCAACCTTATGGGAGTTTTCTATCTGGCCAACTTACTTATTATTTGACACACTGAACATTGTTTGTACACTCAATCAGAACAACTCCATGTTAAAGCCATTGCAAAAATGCCATTAGATGTTGTTCCTATTTGGGCCACTAGGTGTCTGCTCTAAATTAAACCCCAATTTATTTCTAAAATGCAAAGCCTGTGCCTTTACGCCGGAACAGCCGTGACCGGAGGCATTATTTTTTTTGGGTTGGTTGATCCGTCCCGTTCCATTCTTGGTTCCATCTCAGGAACCCCTGGAGCAACTTTCTTCAAATTTGGCACAAACATCCAATTGTACTCAAGGATGAACTGATTCGATTTTGGTGGTCAAAAGTCAAGGTCACTGTGACCTGGCATTAACTCATATTCTAATTGGGACAATTTCACACAAATGTCTAATAGGATAAAATGATGAAGTGATGGCATTTTGGACAGACAAGGATGTAAACTGCGACCTCACTGGTTGATGGAGGCATACAACCACGAGGCGGTAATTCTAGGTTGTTGTTTTTTTGTGTATAAGTCGGGTATTATAATGTAATAAATGTTAGTTTGAAAAATATCATTTTAGCGATTGTGCCCAGTCTGGCTACAAAACTTACAGAAGCCTTGCAAATGGTACTTTCAGGTTATTTTGAATCTATTAATATTTCAATGCTTTATCAAACTGAATGAAAGAGATGAGAGATGAATGCACTTTCAAATATCTCTCTTCAAACACATTTTGAGTGTGGATTTTTGTCTTTGCAGGATGTGAATGATATTATAGCCACAAAACTAGAGTTTAGCAAGATAAAACTTGGATTTTGATAAAGAGGTGGCCTTAAAGTGGGGGTAGGAAGTTCATTTTTGGCATCATTGGGCAAAGATTCCACAATAACCTTTCAGCATATTGTAATTCAAGTGTTCTGAGAGAAAACTAGACTTCTGCACCTCCATCATGAGCTTTAGATCATCATTTTATCTAGCCCATGATGGGAGACTTTGGCAACTCACAGGTCATTTCTGAGAGAGAGAGAGCGTTCCTATTGGCCGTTCTAGAAATGCAGATGCACCTGCACGTCCCTTCAGATGGTGAAACACTGATTCAATGGCGGAATATCCTGCAGGAAAAGTTGCTATTCCAGCATTGGCAACAACTACCTACACTGAAAAGCAACCCCAAAAAAGGAAGACGGACTTATCAAAAAGAGTCTGACAATATCTGTGAAGCGTTTCAGAGAAGGAGAGAAAATATTGCTTATAGTTTAACCTTCTGCTCACGGCTACGTTTAGCAGAATACTAAACTATTAGCAACATTTTCTATCCATCTCTGAAAAGCTTCACTGATGTTGTAGCTCGCCAGAGCCTCAAATCACAGTATGTCGTCTCAAAGGGCTTTACAGGCCACAAGTTGGCAAAGAAAACAGGACAGCAGTTCTCATAGAATTGCCACTATATAACGGCATCAGGATCACAATCACGATCGGGATGATGTTTGAAATGAATGACTAGTACTCCCGCAGGTCACTGTATGAATATCTCCGTGCTCGCCTGGCGGAAGGGGCTTAGGACACAAAGATATACAAATTCTGTTATTTTTGCCTTTTCCAGAAAACTGCCTACCCTGGGGCACCACATGAATTATAATATGCTGAAAGGTTAATATGGGATTTTTGCCCAATGACACCCAAAATAAACAGCCTACCCCATCTTTAAAACATTATACTTGAACTTCAATACCCAGAAATCATGTAACTGCACACAGCACACGTATGTTTACCAGCCTGTCGGCATCATTTTAGAGGGATAGGATACATTTCTCGTCTTCCCACACAGATTTATACTGCTGTAATGGTTATAAAAAACTAGCCTATTGTAGCTTTAAAACACTGAGAATAACAGTACTGTCTAATACATTTGAGTGACGTCACATCACACTTCATGTGTCACCTGCTTTAAAGGACAGCTCATCGCCCTCCTCTCCCACGTAGTCGTACATAGCTCGCACCTTCACACCCCCAATCATCACACTAACGGGAGAAGACATGGATGTTTGAACAGTCAGAAGAACATAAATATGACTTGGAATGAAATATACATTGCTCTTTTTTAAAAAATTAGTTATCATATATTGAAAGCACCACACTGGATAACTTACGGTCGGCTCTCTTTTAGTTGCTTTTCTCTCTTCTTTCTATTTAGCTTTTTTACTGGTGGGACCCATTCCTGATGGAAAAGATACAAGTTTGGGTTTCAAATTTACCAACACATTGGTCAAGTAAAACAGCTACAATTAATGCAGTGCAAGATTATGCAGATATTCACACACAAAAAAGGAAAAGGTCTTCTTTATAAGATGTGTGAGACCATGGATTTCTTTAACTGAGGTTGAAGAATAAGAAAAACACTGAGACAACAAGGTTTGCACACAAAAACAACAATATTAAAGAGGACCTATATTATGCTTTTGTGTTTTGTTCCCTTTCCTTTAGTGTGTTATATCGTTTTTTGTGCATGTAAAAGGTCTGCAAAGTTACAAAACCCAAAGTCCACGCCAAAGGGAGTTACTCTCCCCCACAGAAACACTGCTCCTGAACTGCCTGAAACGCCTTACTTGAAGTCCTGCCTTTTCTTCCGTAACGTGGTGATGTCACCAAGTAACACATTTGCATAAAACCTGCCTAGCGGCTAGTTTGGCACGCCCTCAAACAAAGCTAGTTAGAGCAGAGCTGGAGCGGAGTCCGAAGAGTTTGGTTCGGTTGACCAATCAGAGCAGACTGGGCTTTTATGGGAGGGGGGAGGAGTTAAAACAGAGCGTTTCAGACAGAAGGTGAAAAGAGGTGTTGCAGCACAGCCGGTATGAGAAAAATAAAGCGTTTTGTTGAACATTAAAGCATGTAAACATGTTCTAGTAGAAACCCAAAATACAAGTTTACACCTGAAAATGAGCATAATAGGTCCTCTTTCATTTTAGATATTAACACCTTTAGTTAATGATGTTTCTAATGTAAGACCAAAAAAAGCCCTTTCTTGTTCTGCTAAACTGCATTTAGTTATAATTCCATTGTTTATTGTAATTTGGTCTTCCTGAGAGTGCCTGTATGTTTTTCCCCTCTATGTATTTGAGTGCAACTTTTCAACATACATCAATCTTTGGCCAGTCGGTGGGCATGCCAGGACCGTGGTGATTCTTCCACCATTTGAGATCATCTTGCTCGTCGATGGACATCAGAGTGTGGTGGAGTTCACTGTACACCGCCTTCACACTGACACAAGGAGACAATAAACACACATAAACTTGTTCTGTATTAACCCTTAACTGACACTTTACAGTCACCTGATGTCTGCTCACCTCTCGTTGTTGGTGATGTCAAGATGTCTGTGGATGGAGAGGAAGGCCTGCTTCAGAAAGCTGATCCTCTTCCTCTCCTCCTCCTGCGACGCTTCAAAAATGGCTTCCATCTCCTCCATGTAGCGAGGTGTGTAGGACGTCGCGTCCTCCAGGAGTTTCTCGTAGTGGTCTCTACTCTGCAGGCAAGAACAGTTTTATGATGAGAAGAAGAACATCTAATGTGTTTCTTTAATGGAGGACGATCTAAAATTTATAAATCATCTGGTGCTCTTTACCGTTCCCATGCTGGGCTCCATAAACACTGAGCGGTGTAACAATAACACATCTCCTTACAAGGGAAATGCTTGGGACAGAAATTTAAGGCTGGGGCTTGTGTTTAGAGTTGATAGTGCATCACTGCATGCAGCAGGCCAACAAAAACTTTGTTGGAATGCAGCAAGTTTAAGTGTGTGGCATGTCGCGAATCAGGAATTTAAATGTGCTGTGAATGAAGCCCTTATTCAGGACTTACTTGGAGTGCAGTGTGTTAACATCCCTCCTCACCTTTTCTTTCTCCTCTGTGACCTTCTCTCTGGCCTCTGTGAATTTCTGCTTTTTCTCTGGACTCATCTCAGTGTTTTCGTTTGCTTGTTTCTCCTTGTCGAGGGCTGCTTGCTCCCTCTGACAGGACTTGTGATATGCAACTCGGGTCTTCTCCAGCTGTTGAATACACATTCACACACATGCATATTATTTACTTAAAGGAAAAAGTTTGACATTTTGGGAAATTTACTTATTAGCTGTCTTGTTGAGGGTTAAATATGAAGTTATGGCCAAGCAACTCCGCATGTCCACCAGAGGATAGCGTGTCAGTGCGATGTTTTGCCTCGCCAAGGCGTGAATATTACACGGAGTTTAGGCCACAAAACCACTTAGTTAGGTTTAGGAAAAAACGTCATGGTTGGCCTTAAAATAAGTACGTAAAGTAGGTACAATATTTACAGACCCAAAGTAACATAAGTATGGAAAACACGTCACAACTAAAAAAACACGTCACAAACGACGGTAACATAGCTTACAAAACAAAACTCCGGTCTCAAACAACAGTCTCCTGGTTGAAAGTCCTGTGTTTGTTGGACCCATCCACCTCCCCTACCACCCAATATAAGCAGTCTTTCTCTTTTCTCTTTTTATTCTAAGTTACTAGCTCTGAGCGTAGTTATACGGATGCATTTAAGCTACATTACAGTCAGTACAGACTACATGGCATACAAATGACACGCCTAAAGCAAGAACAGCGTTATAAACAGTATTACACGCTTTTGCCTTGTGCATTATCGTGTCATACACACGCCTTTTATTGTGACCGGGTGGACGAGGAGATAGTGACAACCCGGAGCCAAATAAGCCAAAACATACTACACTGCAACATGTTGTTAATACACTAGTCTGACTCTGTCTGACTGTGGGTATAAGCCTGCCATTGGCCGCCTATTTCAGCCATCATTCCCCTCTCCTTCTGATATCTGCAGCATTTTGTGAGGGGTCCATCGCTGCATCCTGGGCTTAGCGCCGCCCAAGATGGTTGTGATTGGTTTAAAGAAATACAAACAAGCCAGAGCATTTTGTTCCTCTATAGAGAGGCAAAGACCCTCCCCTTCAGTGGACCACCATGGGACTTTAATTCGGGAAAAATATGAACGGTAGTCAATGGCGATGGGCGCCATGAATCACATATATGATGTTTGTCAATTTAAAAGACAATTTTGCAAGTCAAGAAAGTCACATTTTCTCGTAAAACTGCTGAAGTATCTGAGTGTGAAAATATGGAATTAGAAATACTACACACCAAAAAGTCACGTATGTGACATCTGTCTCGCTGAAGCTACGATGCCTGTGTGTTTCGTACTGGGATGAACTCACAAGAGCAACAGGTCTTACTCATTCTTTCTCTTTGTAATTAATGCCACAAAAAATGATTTGTCTCTCACCGTTGACTACCGTAGATATTTTTTTCCAAAGAAAGGTCCCATATGGGGAACACCAGAAGATGTGGGACTCCACCTCTCTATACCAGACTAAAGAGTGGAGTAAAGATTTTGAGTCAAACTATAACTTACTACTTATAACCACCATCACAAGCAGACACACCCACACACCTTCATCAGCTTTTTGGACCAGGGTTTCTGCGCACGAGTAAAACTTGTGTTGTTGTCGTGGCTCTCCCTGAACCCACAGAAGATTCTCTTTGGAAATGTCTCCTTCTGCCAGGTCTTCACCCGGCCCCCTTCCTCCGCCATGAGCGACTGGGAGATGGAGTTGTGGAGGGTGGACAAACGCTCGGTGGAGGAGAAGAAGCATTGCCACGCCCTCATGAGGGAGCCATAAAGTGGCCCTGGGGAAGGAGAAGGAAAGACAGACTGAGGAATGACATAACACAGAGCTCAGAGGTTGACTCATGGAACCAATAGAGAAATAATGACCCCCATTTGTAAAGTTTCAAACGAGCACAGATGCAACGATTTAATAAGAATAAAGCGGTAATTTTAGCTTGATGACAGCTGAGGTGATCAAAAAGGCATGTTGCAATGTTCTCTGTTTTTAGGCTCCCCCATTATGCAGCTTCTCATACTTACTAGAATCCACTATGGTCTTCCACTTGCTGCTCCACTGGCTGAGCTGCTGGGCGTACTGCTTTTCTACCTTTGCTCTCTCCGTGAAGCAGGCCACAATGTCGTTGCAGGCCTGGAAGGACTGCTCAGTTCGGTGCACTGTACGCACATAGTTCCCTGGCTGAGTAGAGGAAAAAGCGGTGATGGTATGTAAAGAATAACAGGCCTGTACATTCACAAACACACATGAGCACTGTTTTTGGATTAACTAGCTATTCCTAGGGTGGTAGATTTGATCATAAAATAGAATCCTCACCATCCAGAAGCTCTGTCTCTTGGCATCCTCGGGCGGCTCTTTCGGAAGGCTCGCCATTATTGGCAACGTGTCTGTGTCAGAAAGCAAGAGATAGCTGTTTGTGTTACACGAGAGAGTTGCTCGACTGGTTGAGATGCAGAACGATTGAGGAAAGGGAGCTTTTCTTGGCAGACAGGTGACATTGATTACCATGCAACAGGTTGGACGTCTACACGGAGTATTGTGCAGATACAGCAGGTAGACTTCCTCACAAACACAGCCGTTCTCCCTGAAAGTCTGATTGGCGGCTGAAACCTTACAGTGTATGTGTGTGTGTGTGTGTTGCAGAGCTTATTGCCATAACAACTTTGAGGATTCTGACGAGGTGTTATTTACACTGTACAGTGCTCGGATACATCCAAGAAGCCCCCCTGGCTGGGTAAGGGGAGTGTCGTGCAGTGGCAGACTGGAATTCACAGGGGTGGGATCTGCCAGTAGGAATAGAACAGCTGCTCCGGCATTCTTCCTGTTGCCTTCCCAAAATAAACAGCACGGAAAGGTCATCTTTCCCTTTGCTCTGACTAATACAAGGCCTATCAGAACCAACTGTCTCCCTCTCTGCCATTCGATTCGGATATCGTGACCGCAGGTGCAAGATTTTGAAGAAGCTTTGGCAAACAAACAGGAATGCAGGATTTAAAAGGAATGAACTGTCCAAATAGCAGACATTTTTTTTTTTTGCAACACAACGTGTAAAAGCGAAGCACAAGCAGCACATATGGGGAGATTGAACAAAAGAAACTGAGATGCATGCATGCACAAACACGCAAAGGGACACAGGCCTATTTCTGTCTGGGTAACACATTGACACATTGCTGGCTGAGTAATATGAAAGTGACTAACCACACCTCATCACAAGACCGAGCATGACGGAGAGAGTCATGTAGGACTTTCTTTCCCCTCAGCTTGCTGGTGTTAACGCGTTTATTATCATGTTATTTCATTATTTTCTTTCAGTTGCTATGAGAAGTGGAAACACAGAAGGGAGTCCCTGAAGGCCTTGGCTTCTGGGCTTCTGACTTTCTGTTCTTATCCATGCAGAGGAAACGAGGAGGTTTGAAACTTTTATCACACAGCAGCATTCATATCAAAGTATTTTAATGCTATAAAAAAACCCACAAAGCCAATAAGAAGCAAGAAGTGGCAACAGAGCAGTCATGCCTGGGAGCACTTACATTTCTCTCTGAATCACCAGTGATTACTCAAGTGACCACTTGTTACTGTAGTTCAAGGGCTGCTGAGGCTTTTCTCTCCATTTCTCTGTCCGTCTCCCCCCTTCTCCCAGTGTGCCTCTCCTCCTCTAACACATGCTCTCTTACTGACCCAGTTTTCCCTTGGCACTTAAAGTTACACACACACGTTGTTGATCTGAAAGTGGGCGTGAAACACCGAGACAATGCAAGCAAAATTAAACAAATCAGAGTATTTGCATGGTAGTCACTCTGCTGCTAATTGGCTTCAGGGCAAAACAGAGAGAGAGAGAGGAAGAAACTTACCTTTCTGGCTCTCCTCCTCTGTCAGCTTCTAGTTCACAGTCATGAACTCTTCTCCTTCTGTCCCCTACTTTAACCCCATCCTCTGCTTTCTCTAACTCACTGGCTTCACTCCCTATCAGGCTGTTTAGCTCTTTGACTCTCACTTTCTCTCCACTCTGCTATTAGAAAAAAAAAACAGCTGGAAGAATCCCCCCTCCTTCTCTCCATGCCAGTCCCTCCCTCTGTCTCTCTCAATATGGTGCTAATGAGATGCTGAACCTTCATTTTGACCGTTCGCCGATCACAGAAACGTGTCAGCGTGGCACAGAGTCATGTGAGCTTATTAGTGAGTATGTGTGACAGCAGGGGCGGGTGGGGGATGTCCTGTGAACCGCCACATTAGCCTCGTGTGCCCCTTTGTGACCTGCCATTCTCTGTGTGGTCAGGCCTAGAAAGAGTGTCAAAGGGAGGACAGTATATGCAGCATGTTCACCCACACACTGTTTACTTATTGTGGGGTTTTTTACTCCTCTGGATGTCAGCCAGAAGTTAAAGCAGAACACCAGAGTTACACTTCATTTACTGCTGCCTCTATCTGGTTTCAGTCGTTTTGAGGTAAATGCTGTTTATTATTAGACTTTTCAAACAGCCACTAACTCTTAACAGCTTATCCAGAGCCAGAGTATCTCAAATGACCATTCACCACCCACCATACAAGAGATATTGTTTCCCACTTGTGGTTGCAGAGCTTTAAAGGGGAACACCACCTAAATTATTAATTTTAATATGTTATTTCTATGGTCTAGGAAAGTTCAATCAATATTAGTGAACATGAGCAGCTCTCTCTCAAAGCCAGAAACCAGAAAAGTTAGTCTCTTGTGATGTCATAGAGTATAAAGTCTGGAGCTGCTCAATAGACAATGAATGGGAGACTGACTTTGTGGACCAACTGAATGTTTGTTTTCTTTTTTTTTATAACCAAATGAGCTTTATTATATTGTAATTTTCTCAGTTTTAAAACAGAAAATGTTCCCATATACTCAGATCATTCCCCGTGTGCTCTCAGTGTCATCTATAACATCTCTCCCAATTCATCGTCTATGGATCAGCTCCAGACTTTGTATCCTATGACATCACAAGTTTGAGTTTTAGCACTCTAGTTTTTGGATTTGAGACAGAATTGTTCATGTTTACTAATATTTTTGGACTGTCTTAGACCATAGGAATAACATGTATGAATTTTGAAAATGGGCGTAGTTCCCCTTTAAAATCAACTTTTGTACGTCTATGGAATAAGTTGCCATGAAATATTAAATTGTAAGTTTACCATTATACTTTTTAAAAAAGAGTTCTGAGTTTAATAATGAAAATGTGGGTATTAATTTAATTAGTTTGTTCATAGTATGATGCGTCTGCATCTTCATTCTTTTAACATCAAGTACCATAATGAAAATACTGTAAGTAATGGACATCAGTTTGTCATCCATGACCGTTTGTAGTTCCAGCATGTGCTATTTAATGTCTCCCTTCTTACAATTTAAACTAAACTTAACTCAGGAGACATGTCTCCGAGGGTTGCAATTTGTCCCGTTAGAGATTCCTCCAGGGGACGTGAGGTGACATTAAAGGGTCAGTTCACCCAGTTTACAAAATGTATTTCCTCACGTACTACTCACTAGTGGTATCTAGTCAGTTTCTGCTTCATGTGCCCTCGTTTTGAGATTTTGTCTCACTACAATAGAGTGCTACGGGAATGAGTCGAAAAACCCAGAAATGAGTTTGTTGAATGGGTTTTTAGTTAGATGCCTGAAATAAGGTCTGTGGTTAACACAAGCTTAAGAAATTTTAAAGTATTGTTCTACGACATAAAATACGTCACAAATTATCCCTCTCGTGGATTTTGAAGCTTTCATGTGTCTTTAAAAAGGCGGTTGCTAACAAGTGGCTAAATGAGACATGCGACCGTGGTGTAGTTCGTTTATAGTCTAAAGTTAGCTTTTTATTTCTGGCGATTGCATTTGCGCTTCAAAAATTGTGTAAGTATATTAACGTGTTTGCCAGAGAGCAGTAATGCAAAACCCAATAGAAAAATCCCATTGGCTTTTTGTTGAGGGAACCAGTGTGATGCTAACTTCCAGGTTGGCCTACAAAAAAATACGTCATCCCTGCAGCGCTCTGTAGAGGTGAATAGAATTTTGTTTGTGTTTATCACATCATCGGAAAATGACATTTCAAAATTAGTAGCATTAATTTCCAGAATCAGTGACCCCGTTCACTCTCCACAGACTACACATGTGAACAGCATCCATTGAAAATACAGATGTGTGACAAATTAAAGGAAAAACCTGAGTAACTGAGTGAAAGAACATAATAAAAGCAGTTGCTTGATGATGACATGCTGTGGCCTGCGCAGTCAGCAGATCTTAACCCAATTGAACACGTTTGGGAGATTTTGGACCAACATGTTAGAGAACGCTCTCCAACACCGTCATCATAACACTAAATGAAGGAACATCTTTTGGAAGTTTACATCCCTCCTTTGTTTTTCTCTGTGGACGTTTTTCTTTCATACTGCGAGAAGAAAAATGGGCTGCTTGTGGCTTCATCCCCACAGAGAAAAACAAGCCCTGACATCTGTAATTTAGCTAACCATGAGCAGACTCCGGTTAGAGAAACACAAAGAAGGGGCAACCTGGACAACTGGCACAAACTTTAAAACACAACAGCATTACATATACAATTTTCTACCGTGAACCTTACTCTGACCACCATGCTGGCGAACAATCTCCCATTCGTCTCCTTTCAAGTTCTTTTTCCATTGTTTTTCATGCCTTACAGGCGTCTTTGGGTTTGCTGCATGAATGCAGCCACTGCTTGCTTTGAATTAAACCATCTCATCTTCTCCCTCCCCGTGAGCTCAACTCTTTTGTCCTATTAGCTCACCGATCCTGATGGGAATATAATCCTGGACCTGAAAACAATGTTGTGCTCAACCACCGCAGGGCTGAGACGAGCCGCTGCCAAATGACTCAATTCAAACACAGCACTTTAAATTGGATCATTATGTGAATCTGTCAGAAGAGGGAACCCAAGGAGAAATGAGAATCACGACAAGGCCGTAGTTTGTTTTAGCATTTATTTCAACACCTTAGTTGTACCTCTATCATATTGTTTATCAGTATAGACTTTATTTTATTTAAAGCAAAACTTTATTTATATAGATATTTATATATATACCTTTATCTCTGCATATTTATGCTCATACTGTATGTAGTCATATTCATTATGCATTTCACTAGACCTAAAATACTCTTTTAAATCATAGTACGTAATGCTTTCTACACTACTGCTCAGTCCTTTCACTTCTCAGAAAAGTCCATCATGAGATAGCATTGAGGCAACTCAGCATGAGAATACACAGTCATAACTTTAAACTCACACAGAGAGAATACGCATTAACTAACGTGTGTCAGCTTCACTGGGGTCACCACAGGGCGAGCAGTATAGAAAGCATTTACAGAAAACCCAAAATTAAACAAAAACGAAACAAAGCTTCAAAGAATTTGTCCACACTATTTGGAAGACGGAGATTCTTAAAAATGTTTACATACTTAATATTATTATCTTTATTATACTATATATATTTTATCATTGTCATCATCATCATTACATATAGATCTATAAATGATGTGTTTTTGCCTTACAGTTGAATTCACTGCAGGAGGAATGGCTAAACTGGCGTGTTTAAAAATATCCAGGGCGTTCATTTTCGTCTCTACGCAACAAATACAGTATTTACTTTATCACGCTGAAAAAACCTTTTGAAAAGTGGGTGTTTCTTTTTGAGGTGTGGAACGGGGAAACGTTTGGGATTGTCAACTAGTGAGAAAAAAAATGTTTTCTGACCATTATAAATATGTTTTGGAAAAAGGCATTAGAAAGAGAAAGGTGTAGGTCAAGGGAAAGCATTTGGCCACCAACACAAGCTGGCTGACGAACACTCGCGCACAAAAATCAGACACACGGACTCGCAGAGGCTGAAGGTTGAGGAAGTCAGGCAGACAAGAGAAGCAGTAAAAAAGCCCTTTTTGATCACTGCACCTGCTGTGTGAGAGAGAGCGGTCAACATTATGGCATCAAAGAGGACGGATCCCATCCCTTGACCTGTGCTATATGGCCATAAACACCAGTAAAAGATGATTTGCCGTTTGAAATGACATGCAAACCCTTTTCAGTTCCCCTCATTTATATATATCTATATATCTATATATAGATATATAGATATATATATATCCCCTCCTTTCTATAGAATAATCAGAAAAATAATAAAAGGTCATTTCACAACAACATCTTCTCAATACTCCTCATTAAGCACAACTTCAATTCAACAGTTATAAATACCCTGACCAGTTTGAAATGAATGATTGCGATCGGCACTTCGTACAAAACATATGGTTCTACTAATAGTGAATCCCGTTTAACATGTAAGATATATCTAGTGCTCGCAAAGTACATACATACAAAGCTTATTGGGGAATCCTTTGGGGGAATATGGCAAATATATATAAAAAAAGAATACTATTGTTGTCTACCATTTTCTTCTATCATCATTTACAAACAAATCTGGCTTCCTGTACTCACAGCCGTTTGATACTCTGATCTGCTTAAAGCTACAAAACTGATGTCAGGATGCGACTGTTTTCCCCAGAGTTTCTGGCTCAGCCACAATCAGGAACATGTTTTTGGGGTTCACCCTTTAAGCAGCAACTCTTCAACTTTTCTTTGAACTCAGACTGAAGTTTTCTCAGTGCTGCTAAGCAGCAGATGGTGTGAGAATCCATCTGTCAGTGTGTGTGAGAATATGAGTGTTTGTCTTTTACAGCACAAAACGGTGTGTTAATTAAATGCCTGTCCATCAAAAGTTTTAAAGTATATTTTCAGGTGAAGAGCGTCATTTTCATGTGATAATCTTGACTTCCTCATACCCTTTCTTGACCAAAAGTCATTCCACAAATAGTATTCTCTAAATGTGTGGCAAAATAGCAAGAAAACACTCCCCCCCCCCCCCCCCCACACATCCAGCCCTTAAGTCTTAGTTAAACACCACCTGTTGATGTCCACTGTTCTTCTGTGATGTGCACATCTTCTGTTATAGTCCCATCTTTGTCAATGTGTTTCTCTTTCTCTTTCTTTTCATCTCTGAATCACCCCTTCACTCTCTCAGTCTGTGTCTCGGGGAGAAGTAGTGACATACAAAGGAGAGGAGAGCCGCCTGGGGAGAGAAGGAGGGCAAATCAAAGAATAAGAATGGGCGGAAATGAAATAAAGATGGAGCAAACTTAATAGGGTTGATAAGACAGGTTAATAAAGAGAAAATGGGAGGGAGGGAAGATGAGATAACTTATCAAATTATATGCATCTAATAAAGAAAGGGGATGGCCCAGCTAAATTATGGAAGGAAGGAGACACTTTGACTTTCCTTCACCATCCGGTGCTTCCTTTTTTTTTTTGACCTTTGACCCCGTTGTCTCTACGTGTTCCAGAGTCTATTAGTCCTCCCTCACCTGTCAGTGAGTTTCTTCAGCGCCCTCTCGATGTTCATTCGGTGTCCCACGCGCGTCACCCCTAGGTCCAAGAAGTCATCCTTGGTGAGCGAAGGCAGATGTGATCCGTCTATCTCATTGTCTATAAAACGCTCTCTGTGTTCGCCCAGGTTTAGGTAGGCCAGCCAGTCGGCCACGTCGTACTTGGTCCAGTAGGGCAGGGGCTTGACGGCGAAGGGTTTGGCTGGTGGAGGAGGGGTGAGATGGGGATAATTGAGGCAGGATGGGCTGGGGGGCAAGTGTATGGGGGAGGAGGCTCCAGAGAAAAAATGGGTGGGGGAGAGAGAGCGGGAGACAAGTAGGGGGTTTGCGCTTGGGATACCAGATGGGGAGAACAGCGGAGGAGTTGAAGTCTTGTAGGGATCTCCCAGAGGGAGGCCAGGCGAAGGAGGAGTGAGGGGCCCGGGGAATTCGAAGGGGTTGTTGTAGACAGGTGTACTGGGAAGGATGGGGAGAGAGGAAGGTCTGGGAGGGGTGGGGTTCGGCTGTTCAGTGTTATAGATAAGAGGGCTGGGAGCCCGCCGCCGTGAGACTGAAGACCGCATCTCCTTAGTGGGGCTGCACTGAAAATCAAAAGTCTGCCTGCGCAACTTGGACCGATGCTGCGGTGACGTTGGGTACGGACAGTAGGTCGGGGAGTGGGGAGGGTGTCCATGAACTGGGGAGGTGGGCATCTGTGGGGACGGGGACCGAGTCCAGTTGCGCTGAGCTGGGACTTGGGCGGAAGGGGAGACAGAAGGGGTGGCGGTCAGATTTGGTGTCAGGATCTGACGATGCGTCGGAGAGGAGGTGGGTAAAGGCGAGGTGGAGTGGCCAGAAGGGGGGCTGTGAAACACATCGGTGAAATCCGCCGAATACCTGAGAGACACACAAACACCAAACTTCGGTTAAAATATATGCAAACTTTAATTTAAATATCAAAGGTTGATGGAAACAAACAAACCTATGCATGGTGGGTGACTTTGGAGTGTGGCTCCAGTCGTCCATGCTCTTCATATGTTGCAGCTTGGAGCTCAGCTCATTGATGATGCTCGCCTTCACACCCGAAAGAGGGGAGTGAAGTCTGCGGCCCTCCAGAAGGATACCACCTCTCTGCACTCCGTCTCCACCTTGCTCATGCTCCCCGACCTCAACCCAGCCCACCGACCGAGCGTCCATCGGCCTCTCTAAGCAGGCAGCCAGGGCGGTGTTGAAGCCATCCTCCATTTTGGATCGAGTCAGCTTACGCTTCCTTTCATCTACGAACGCTCCATCTAACCTGACATCTTCTGGGTTGCTGTGTCTCTGCAACTGCAAAGGAGCAGGGTTGGTGCTGTTCTGCCTACGTAGTGCTACAGGCGGGCCCCTCCCTCCTCCGTCCTTGTAATGAGTCATCTTTGGAAACACAGGGTTTGCCAGTTTGGCGCTGTGCACCTCAAATGTTTGCCCACCTGAGTAGGTTGTGCAAGGATCCTGATGCTCACTTCCTCGCTCTCCCTCTCCTCCGCGCTCGTCTCCTCCGATCCCCCCCCTCTCTCCTCTCAGCCCACTCAATCCCAGCATTTCTAAATGGTGGTCGCTGCTGCTGTGACTGTCCAGCTCCTCAATCCCAGAATCCACCACGGCATCTTGCCAGTCTCCGCTCTTGGATATAATAGTAGTGTGATGAGTGTGGTCAGCAGTTCTTCCCCCTGTGCTGAAGCCGGCCTTGGGCCCGGCCGTGGTCATGGTGTAGTCGGAGGATGCCGGTGAGGTTGTGGTGGTGGCGGCGGCGGTGGTTGTCATGGTAGTGGTAGCGTAGGTCATGGTGGCTGTGAGGGCGGATGTGCCTCTGTCCTGGGCCAGGACGTGACCACCTACTGAGGGGTCGTTAGAGCTGCTGTAATACGAGTGAGAGTGAGACATGGGCTGGGGTCTGTGTAGCGACATGGCAGGCAAAGATGCAGCAGAGGTGGTGGTGGCGGCGGAGGGAGGGGGAAATATCTGTGGGGACGGATAAGATGGAGAGAGAGCTGACTGCGTAAGGTTGGCCACCTCGCTGTCGTAGGAGGTAAGGCTGGAGGCAGCAGAGTCCCCACCCTGTGGACAGGGTTGGGGAGCATTTGAGGGTTTGGTAGATGGAAGAGGGGGTGGGGGAGGTGGTGCACCACCACCAGCAGAGTGTTGACTCCGGTGTTGCTGAGGATACTCCTGCATTCTCTCCTTCTTACCATTAGCAAACTGTAAAGGAGGGGGCAAGGGATCTGCAAAGACAAACTCATCATCTGCATCTATTGAGGGAGCTGGTGGAGGGAGAACCATCAGTCCTAGACCTCCACCCCCCCCTGCTCTTGCTTCCCCCATAGTTTCATGTGTTGGGGCTGTGGGGACAGTGTACTGAGGAATGTAGCTGGAGTTGGGAGCGCTATCCATCTGCAGAAAGGAAGGTCTGCGGGGTGCGGGTTGAACCGGTGGTGGAGGAGGATGCATGGGTGGAGCAGGTCTGCTGTCATACGCCTCCTTTTCTCTCTCTCTCTCCCTGGGGCTCTGTGGGTAATACTGGGGTGAATACTGACTGGTTTGGTCCTCAGAGAAGCGAACTCTAAGACCCTCCCTGGGTCCTCCCTCCTTTTCTCTCTCCATCCTCTCCCCACCTCCTCCTCCCAAACGTAATATCCTTGGTGACTGTGGCCGGCTCATGGGTGCAGGCGAGGTGGTTGCGTTGGGGGAGCTTAGGTGGACGGACACGGGGGAAGTGTAGGCCGACTGTGTGGGGGTTGCAAAAAGGGAAGGAGTTGGGGTCTGAACAGGGGTGGGGAACGCTCCTACTGTGGACAGCTGGCGACCAAAGTGTCTCTCCTCTCTACGTGTCCTGCGGTCGTCCTTTAGGGCCCTCTCTCTTGCTGCTAGGGCCAGGCCAAGTGGGGACGAGGGGTCCAGAACTTTCCCTGTAAGTGGGTGGATGAAAGTAGTAGTGCCCTGGGTGCCGTATATTGAGGGAGCCGACTTGGGTTGGCCATCCTGACCGAGGATAGGGGAAGAGTACTCAGGCAGGCCAAAGGCCGGGGGCATGCTGCTGGAATAGTGGACATAGTTGTCTCCAGAAAACATACCCTCATCTATAGACTTGGAGGGCCGTAGACGAGGGGTGGGCACTTCCATTTGCGAGCCCTGTAAAGGCTGAATTCTTACCGCTAGTGCCGCCCCTCCCTCCCCTGCTCCTCCCCCTGCCTCCCCTTGGATGTCCTCCTCGGATGAGAGGAAGAAAGAAGCGCTCTTTCTTCTCATATCTCGGAAACGTTCCCGTTCCCTGCGCGCCCCTCCGAAGGCCGTGCCGTACGTCGACGTGTAATCCAAGTTTTCCAGGTTTTGCTGCGAGGAAATAGATGGGGCAACAGTTGATGAAGGCAAGGAAGCGGACGTAGGGGGCTGAGGTGGCAAGGGGGTGAGTGGTGTGGGTAGACTGGTGTTGGGGCTGTCTGAGGGTGTATCTGCTGAGTTGGGGTCCTCTACATCCTGGACGGGCTCAGTTTCAATGCTGCTACCCTGGCTGCTTCGGCCGCTGCTGCTAGTGGAGGGCGCTTTGACAATGATGGTGGGGATGGGGATGGAGCTCTTCTCTTTGGCTGCGACTCCTTTTCCTCGGTGCTGCCTCAGCCCATCTTCCACTTTCGACTGCTTCATGAGAGCTCCTCGACCACCCCTCCTGCCCGCCCCTTTGCCACCCCCTCCACCCTGCTCCCGGTTGGCAATGTGCGGGTGATGTTGCGGCGCTTGTTGGGCCTTAGGCTTAGCACTTGTCGGCGGTGTAGCACTGCTGTAGCCTCTCCTTAACCCTCCCATCTTGCCACCACCTCTCCTGGGCGCCTCCGGCTCTCTGACACACAGTCCGTCAGATTGTCTGCGGAGGGTGGGAACCATCACCTGCTGGTTCATCCCGCCAGGCCCTCCCCTCTCCCAGCCTGCTTGGGTAGCATGCCCTGGCTGGGATTGGAGCTGGTAGTGGGCTTGAGATACAGGGGGTATGGGCATAGCGGGCCCTCTCCCAGGATGAGGGCCTGCTGATAAAGGCGGTTCTGGGGCGGATGTGTTAGGGGGTGGAGGGATTTCCTCCGGTCCCGGCACTGACAGGCTGCGAGCCAGCTTCATGGCAGGTGGGTGAAGATACTGCCTTTCCTCCTCTGTTACACCTGAGAACAAGGACACAGGCGCTTACAAACAGACACTTAAAAAGGAAACTATTAAATCTTTCCATGACAATTGCTGTTACCAATCGATTTTTGACGCATCAACGCCGCATGCTGAGCGTGGCCTGGTTGAAAATGAGCTTGGTTGTAGCCAAAACCTGGTCCGGGCTGCACCAAACTCACTGATGGCTGCTGCTCATAGGGTTGCTTCAGGTGTCGAAACACATTTTGAAAAGGGAGCAAAAGAGAAAATTGAAAGTAAGTAGGGAATAAAGAGAGAAGAGGAAACATTTACTCAGATATAATCAAATCAACCTGATGTCGGCTGTTAAGTTGATATTGATTTGATATACAGTATAATGCGACGCAGAAGAACCAGTCAGACCGAGTATTAGAGTACCAGGCAACAGAGCATGGATGAATGGACACAACCTGACTCACACTTAAACAAATGTTTTGGTGTGGGTGGTCCATTGTCAATCATTTTCTGTAAAGTGCAGTGAGAGCAGGAGAATACACAGAGCTAAAAAATAATAAAAAAAAAAGCTCAAGACCGAGCTGCTTTAAAGATAAGAAACATTTTCTAGCATTAGTCACTTCCATGACTAAATATGTGCTACATCCTAAAGCAGGGGAGAAGCTCGGTTGTATATGTGAATCTGGTATGACAGGACTGGGAGAGAGGTTTAGTATTTGTTAATATTTTTTTATTATATTATATATTTTATTAAATTGAATCTAAAAAGCCAGCAGTACCCCAAATTATGGTAAAGACCAAACTAGGACCATTTCCTTTCAATTCCCAACAGTACCTCATTGGAGACGTTGGGAACGATACTCTTGCTCCGGTCCCTCTTGCCTCCATGACCCCTCTGGCCCTGGTTGTCTGATGTAATAGTGTGTTGGGCAGCAGCCAAGATTTCATCCAGTTTATCTAAAACAAAGACCGAGCAGGGGCAGGGCAGAAAAGAAATGCAGAGAGGTAGTGAGAGGGGAGAATTAAAATAAAGGCAGAAACATGAAAAGGAGGATTCCCTCCCATCCCCTCAAGGTTTAAAAACACCCTTTTTACGGTATGACAAGAGCGGTGAGAGTGATTTCTTACTTAGTGCCATCTGATAGACTGTCCTCTTCTTATCAGGACCCAGAGAGGACTCGTAATCTGGAAAGGGAGGATCAAAAAGAGCATCAAACAGGCTGACTTTTAATTAAAGCTCAGGGGCTGATAGGGGTAATGATTAAGGCTGATATTCACCTGCTTTCTTTTTCCACGGAGACGCAGCTGTAGCATGCATAATTCGGGAAACAGAAATTAGGTGTGACTAGAACTGATGCGCAGTCATGTGTATTAGGCAGATGAAAGGATGAAATACATACTCCGACACATGTGGTGGTGTGAATACTGATGTGATGAGAGGGATGGAAATGATAATGAGAGCACACACATCCATGAATCTCCCACCTTTGTCCACTGTATGCAGCAGCACATTTGGTTCAAAAGAGAAAGAAACAAAAAGCAGTTTTATGACTGATGGCGCCAGACATTTCACAACCTGTGTAATTATATCCTTTCGTCTTCATAGGTAATATCAGAAGTGCAAATTAATTAAAAAGCTCCTTCCCCATCAAACTATTGCTAGTGAAAAAAATGAAATCACACCTGTACTGGATAATTTTCTTGGCTCTCAGGTTAATATTTAATGCTGTGTTTCCCTAATAGTGCCATGGTGCTGTACCATCATACTGCAGAGAAGCGGATAACCCACATTTCAAATGTGACCCCCCGGAAAAAAAAAACTGTGGGGGACTCAAATCTAATTTATTTTTTAAATGCTCTTTCCAGACCTCCCCTTGTCTTTATTCTTTGCATTCAGTCCTTTGTCCCCTCTATCATCTTACCCATGTCCTCCAGCTCTGATGTCATTGACTTGGAGCGCAGGGCAATGGCAGGAGGAGTCAGTCTTTTAGTCTGCTGCGGCGCTGCCAAGGGAAGCCAGCCAAATGCAGACTTAATGTTTAGTATTCTTGTATAAACATGCAGTCACCAATGACAACCACACTGCAACAGGCTTTTAGGGTGAAGTAAACACGCAATCAGCTTTATCGTCACATCATAAACACAGGATGGCGATGACATACGAGGAAAGTTTGACTCTTACCTCTCTTCCTAGCGGTGTCCTCCAGTTCAGGGTTCCGAGCGACCATCACAACTTTCACCATGAGGCTGTTGCCGCCCTGTCGGATCATGTTGACCACCTGCCGGTGGCCGACCTTCACCACGTTCTGGCCGTTCACCTGACGGACACAAAGACACGGAAGGACTGAATGCAGAATGAGCTGATCCGTTTACATTTTTAAAAAAGAACAATAGAGTGCTACAGGAATGAGTCTTAAAACCCGGGAAACGAGTTAGCATTTTAGCACTTCCAGTTCCCTCGTCTGGAAGTCAATGGGTTTTTAGTTAGATGCCTGAAATAAGGCCTGGGATTAAAACAAGTTTAAGAGATTTTAACGTTTTGTTCTACAATATAAAATATGTCAGTAAATACCCCACTCATGAATGTTGACACTTTAAGTGTTTTAAAAAGGTGGTTGCTAACAAGTGGCTAAATGAGACTACTAAATGTCATCATGCTGAACACTAGTCCGCCTTTAGTGGTGGTGACGTGAAGTCATGCGAACGTGGTGTAGTTTGTTTATAGTCTAACGTTAGCTTTTTACTTCTGGAGATTGCATTCACACTTCAAAAATCATAAAAATGGTGTTCATTTGTGAAAATGATCTTGCTGAACAAAATGTGTAAATATCATAAACGTGTGTTTGTCACAGAGCTTATTTTCTGCAATAATCCAAAATCCCATTGGCTTTTTGTCGAGGGAACCAGGGCGATGCTAATTTCCTGCAGAACTCTATAGTTGTTACAGGGAGTGGACACAAAACCCAAAACACACTTTACAGAGTTTATAGTCTTGTGACCACTGTTTTACTTTGCTAATGCAGCTTTGGCATATGTTGTTGCAGTTTTCTAACACATCTCTTCAAACATACATCATTTTGCAGTGTTTTGGACGAGTGCACCAAGCAGCGGCTACAGTAAATCACAGTTACAAAGGCTTGGGCAGCTACATAAGTGACTCATATTAGGTTGAATACTAATGAGCAGTATCTGTCAGCTTTAATAGAGGTTTGACAATCACCATTTCTAGAACTTTTAAAAGGCAACACACAGGGACGAAATGGCCAGAAAAAAGTTGCTGCCTGAACTGCTGGTGCTTCGTCGATGAAGAACAACCCCTCACCAACTCTGACTAAAATGCACTACATACAAAATATATACTTAAACACGACATAAAACCTATAGCCTGACTAGTAGGCAATTAGAAACAAAAATTAAGCAATTAGGCTATTATTAATTACCACAATATCTGATGCAAACATGGACGAATGCTGTGGGTTGTGTTCTTCAAACTTGAATTTGAACTTGACCACCACCACCTGTAAAATCACTTTCACTCAATTCTCTTTTTCTGGTGTGCGTTTGGCTGCATTTACCTCAGCATTAACATCCATATCAACACCATCTCCACCTCCATCTGCTCCGTCTCCCACTTTCTCTATTTTCATCCACCTGTTGTACGTACCTTGTGTGTATTTTGTGCGTCTCGGATTTGTCTTATACTTCATCTCATTTTTGTTTACCATGAACGTGTTTATTTCCTCCTAATGTATTAAACCTGCATTATAGGCAGAATATTTCTGGCATCATTGAGCAAAACTTCCATAATAACCTTTCAGCATATTGTAATTCAAGTGTTCTGAGAGAAAACTAGACTTCTGAACCTCTTCATGGCTCTGTTTTCAGGCTTTAAACAAATCTAGCCTGTGACGGCAGACTGTAACTGACTGTAATGCCTATTTTTCGCCTCAAATGTTTTCAGAAACATCTTTTAGTGTACTGTTTAGCTGTAAAATGAGAAAATTTGCCGGCTGGTGAGCGGTGCTTGGTATTTCCTTAACTTATCTCAACATGGCTGCCGGGTCACAAACTTTCTCATTTCGGAGGACACAGAGGCACATGATATTTTTTTCAGATTACCTGTCACGTGCACTTCTGTCAGGATATAGTGACTGTTTTATAAAAATATTTTTTTAAATCATATTTTCTCCAATTCTACCCACTGCTGCTTTAATAATTAGATATATGCTTACGATTATAAGATCATAATTTTATGACTAACATTTTGAGTAATAGTATGTTTTCTCAGGTGGAGTTGGCCAAAGTAAAAATTTGTAATCACAATCTTCTTTTCTGAGAATAGTGATTTCATAGAAATCCCACTTCTGAACTGGAGGTTCAGTACCCAGCTGCGTAATGAACGATGTCTTAGTAAATCACACAGATTGTGGCTGCAAACTCAATGAAATCCGCAGCACACATTTGCACTTCCCCGTTTTCTTGGTAAATGTAGCCCAGTGTGTTTTATCAAACTGGTATATACTGCGAGGCTACAAGGTATTGTAAGGTGGCCCTGTTGTCCACCCCGCAGATATCATCGATCTGTGATGTTCGGTTCAGTGCATCCTAGAAGTTACTTTGTAATGGTGTACCCACTTCTCCTCAGCCTGTGTGGTCTATGTCTTCTTCATTTCCTACATTTCCCAGAATGCATTGTGACACTCTCAGAGGAACATGCCTGCACTTGTTGCAGTCATTAGTGGGAAAAGTGATATTATTATTTTAATGGTGCTAAATGCGAGATTGGGAGCATTTCTATTGCCTCCACACGGCTCTCAACATGGCGATGGCTGAGCCGGCAGCTTGCAGCTAACAGTGCTAACAGCGCTAACAGTAAAAACATTGGCAACAGTGCTGACAGAGCTAACAGTGTTAACCTGATGGGGAACCGGAGGGTGGGTGATACGCTTTTTGGGTCCTGAAGTGTTGTTAGTAAAACTCAGGACCCCAGATTAAGTTCAGGATTAAGTGATGCTGGGTTCAGTTTGTGTGTTAGTCCAAAATGCATCTTGTTTTTACCTCAATGAGGAAATCCCCCATCCTCAGGCCCGCCCTCCAGGCCACGCCCCCCTCATCGACAGACTCCAGGTACTGCAGCGCGGGGAACGCTGGCGTTGGAGTGAACTCCTCTATGGGAGTCTGAGCTGCAGAGGACGAGACAAAAAAGGATGAGCATGAGTGGACACAGATAACAAGAACATGGGTTTGAAAATTAGGGGGGATAAAGAGATTAGAAAGAGAGAATAAGAGCATATGAGACTGAGAAATCTGTAGAGACAGAAACATGTGGTAAATTTGGGAGAAGAGGCTCACCTTTGGCTCCCCTAAGCACAAAGCCAAAGCCCTCATTGTCTTTCTTCTGTAGGAGCACTGTCTTCTCCTTAATGATGTAGTCACTTAGAGAGGGAGCAGAGGGGAAGGGGAAATGGGGGATAGAGAGAGACGGGGAGAAAAAGAGAAAGAGGAACAGAGCTATATAACTTCTATAGCAACAGAAAAGTCGTATTGTCATGCAAATAAAGCATTTTCTGAATGTGGAAAAACAGCTATACTGCATCACATTATGAAATCACACTGCAGCAAAAGATAGGTTGGCTTGAGAATGTCGTACAAAAAATGCACAAAAAGGGGTTGATGGCAGGGATACAGTTAGTGTCACAATGGGAGGAAGTGTATATGAGATGACATTCCATACTATGGACTAATCCAGCCAGAGCTGACAAGCACTGGGCCGGGGGGACATTAGAAAAATGTGCACACACACTTCACTAATAATGGAAACTTCCAAATGCACCTAAATTGCTGCATTAGCTTTCACTGCCTCTGGCAGCTTTTGCAAGGGTACTGTTTTACCGACTCCGGCGCACCACTACCGGTCATACATGACACTTCAAATTATGGACCAGAAGAAGTCGGACAGGCCTCTTCTAATCTCCCTCCACAATCAGCTCCTCTTGCTCAAAGACCGCAGCCTCGGAGGGCAGAAACAATCACAGACATTTCGTGATGCAATCTTATCATAAGACTGTTGGAGTAGTGTAACAGCTGGCCCGGCAAGCTCCTTCATTATTCTATTACCATGTCTGGGACTTTTGGCCAAGCTGCTTTCTGTAATACAGGACTGGTTAAAGGGACTCCACACCGCCACACACAGCCACATATCATGACTCATTTCTGGACTTGACTTTCTAACAATGTCAATTCACCCTGGTTCTGTGAGAGAGCCCGGGGCTCAAGCAGAGCTGTATGATTTAAGAGGAATTCCAGATATTTCTCTCCTCGGCGGCTCATTTCTGTGTTAGTATGTGTGCTCCTCAACTTAACTCAAACTGGCACTCCGACTGAAATCGAATCATAGGATTTGATTTCCTAGAAAGGCTGAACTGTGAGTGAACAGGATGAGTAGCCTGGTCGAAGAATTGTCTTTATTTATAGTGATAGCTTGAGTGCCAAAACAATGCAGTGAAAATGCTCCGGGTATACTCAAGGACATCGTTTCCACTTTGAAAACAGTTTTCTGTCCCTCCCCCTATGAAATGGGAAGTTTGGGTGTGGGTGTTCACACCCGGACCTTCATGAGAAGTAGTGGACGTAAATGGGATTTTTCGGCCCTGAGTTCAATATGTCAGGCACTGCTTACTCTCGGGCTGCATACAAATTCTCAATTACAATTCTCCTTCGCTTGAGTCAGCAGACTCAAAATCGTGGCGCTGAATCCAACCTTAAAACTGCAGTAGGCAGAATGTTTTTGGCATCATTGGGCAAAACGTCCATAATAACCTTTCAGCATATTGTTATTCAAGTGTTCTCAGAGAAAACTAGACTTCTGCACCTCCTCATGGCTCTGTTTTCAGGCGTTAAAAAAGCTAGCCCGTGACGGGAGACTTTGGCCAATCACAGGTCATTTCAGAGAGAGCGTTCTTATTGAGCGTTCCTATTGGCTGCGTTCCGGCTGGTGGGCGGTGCTTGGTATTTCCTCAACTGATCTCAACATGGCTGCCGGGTCACAAACTTTCTCATTTTACAGCTAAACAGTTAACTACAAGATGCTTCTGAAAACATTTGAGGTGAGAAATAGGCACCACAGTAACAGAATATTGATTCATATTTGATCAGCGCTGCCTAGTTTGACTGTTTGATCAGAGTTCGCGAGTGATTGACAGCTGCTCAGAGACGGCAGGCTCCAGCTCGTCTCTGATTGGTTGTTTTCCTCCGGTCTGTGAAATCTTGCAGATGCCGTTAGGGGCACCGGAGGACACAGAGGCACATGATTTTGTCTCATGCACTACTGTCAGGATATAGTGACCGTTTTATAAAAATAACTTTTTTTAATCACATATGCTCCATTTCTACCCACTGCAGCTTTAACTATCTCTAACCTAAACACAACCATTTGATTGGCTGCCTGGCGATCAGGTCCTGCAGGGTAACTAGACCATGTAACCACAAACACAATGTATCAGTTAAAAAAGCCAACATTTGGATTTACTTTTAGGTCTTAGACAGCAGATGTATTTTCTCTATGTCTGGCACAGGAGCCCATCAACTTCATTCTGCCTCAGCCACTTCTGCAACACCCATGTGTATACTGGTCTTAAAATAACAATAACAGCAATATTATATTCCACACCGTCTCTTACAGCGCAGACCCAGCAAGGTTTTGTGTGTTTAATCCGGCAGAGCATGTAATAAAGTTCGGCTGTGCAGTCGCAGAGGTACAGCAAGAGACATGAGCGTTGGCCTGCAGGCCTGAAGATCCAGACTTCGACACGCAAGTCGTAACTTTAGCACTGAACAGACGATCGCTAGTTTCCCCTACTGAGGTCCGTCCCTTGTGTGTTCTCCATCAATGTTACTGTTTCGCCAACGCACTGCCGCCTTCCAGCCATCTGCTCCTCACACCTCATTCCTTTTTTCTCTCACCCTGTCCTCCACCATGCTTTCCCTCTCTGAGGATCAAAGTAGCACGGAGTGGGTGGACGGATCCATTGGGCTCTTCATCCATCCACTTCTACAAGGGGGGAAACATGGCCTGCGTTGGTCCTCCAGGTGGCTCTAAGTTGTGTCGCTGGCTTGCGGTAACACACCTGATTTCCTTTACATATTCAACGCTATTCAACTTTTGTGTCACCACGCTGACCACTACTGCCTTGCCAATTAGGGCCATAAAAAGCGCAAAGTCCCCGGTTGATCCCTGTTGGCTAGTAGGACACACTCTGTCTGAACTGGCTGCAATGAAGCTGCAAGCATACTAGAGACCAGAGTTATTATGTACCCTCCTGAGTCATCCTCTCTTCTACCCACAATTACTGAGAAAAAAGGCTGTTTTTTAACCATTCACCTGCTGAAAGTACATGCAGATAGACTGGCTATGTGGGGAGAATACCCACACACCACGAGTGAAGCACTTGGATGGATGTTAGTGACACACACACTGTGGATGGAGATGTGGTGGATAGATGAACAGTACATAAAAATTATGTACAGGAGTGATACTCCCACAGCAATGACGTATACACTTATATGTGAAAAACACATATTTCATTCAGTGTATATAGTCGCATGCACACACTCGTAAACACAAATGCATGCACACGCACGGCCATGCACAGAAATGACCGGTATCTCAAAATTAGAGCTCGAAAGGAACTGACAAACCGCACTCTTGCCACTTATTCATCCTTCTGTAGAGTCAAAATACTTCACATTTTTAATGATATACTGCGATACATAAAAAAAATATGGGATGTGACAATAGCATCTTCAAAAAGGAACAGGGATAAATGGGAAGTGAATGGTGAATGAAAAACATCTGCTTAAAGAAATCATGACTCAAAGAGAATGAAATACACCCACACTGTCTGACTGAAATGCATCAATATGTGCTCCCTTTCATGCACTAACACGCACGCACAACAGCGTTCAGAGACACACACCGGAGGAAGACACAGAAATAAACATGCTGCAGAGTCTCCATTCAATAGCCACTTCCGTACCACAGATATTCACATGCATAGGGAAAAAATACAGATTCTAGACGAACGCACACTCGGAGACACACACACGTACAGAATACATAGCTTATTAGTCTGTCTTTGAAAAGGCACGGCCTCTCAATAGCATCATCTACCTCTCCCCTCTCTCCATTGTCCTCTCCTCACATCCATAGCCAGCCAATGAATGAGGAAACAGCCGCTACCTGTAAATGAACCACACGCTCCTGTTTCTGGGGCCCAGTGACGGCCACGAAGAAGAGAGGGAGAGAGAGAAATCTCTCTCTCCGCATCCCCCCATTGCCATGTCCCCCCCTCCTCCTCTCTCTCGCGCGCGCTCTCTCCAACACCACCACCTCCTCCCTCCTCCCTCCTCCCTCCTCCTCCCCGTCTTCCAGCGAGAGCTCAGCCAGAGAGAGCCGCGAGAGTGGAGGAGAGAGAGCGAGAGAGGTGGGGAACGAGAAGGAGAGAGACAGCACCCCGCATACTTCAGACAAGAGAAGGAAAATGTGAAAGAAAGAAGAGAGAGAGAGAATACCAGCGATTATCACAACAGGGATGGAGTGTGTGGTGTGTGTGCTTGGTACATGACAGGAAGAGGGTTTGGATGCAAAAATGGGGGTGATGGAGAGCTGAATTTGCGGTGTGGGGATGCGGGGGATGGGTATAAATATAAGGCGACACAGGGGAGAGAGACAGTGCTTGCATTTTGCACATCAACTGACTGGTGTATCACAGACATACTAACAGCTGATTCTCACCCTGGATTCACTCACACGCACATTTGCAAACTTTCCTCTCAGCTCCCTCATCTCAGCTCTAAAGCAGAGCTGTCATCACCAAACACTCTTCCCTCTCTCTATCTCTCTCTGAAACAGTAATTGACATTCTCCCAAATGCCTAGCTGCAGTGAGGGAACATGCTCCGGATCACCTTGCTCTTAATTGAGCACCACTTCACCACGGCGCTGCAATTACGCTTTAACCAGCTTAGCACAGGTAATATAACCCCAGTGGCTGCTATTTCCATTTGGAACACAAGCACAGCTGCATTAAAGCGAATGCCTTTTTGGAAATGACAGTGAGCGCGGCTCAGCACAAGGGTAATGTCAGCTGCAATGTGTAAGAGGCTGCAAAACCCCGGGGTGGCGACTGGTAAGTCCTTCTCGCTAGCCCAGGGACCTAACCAACGCTTGGTGTCTCAGCCTCCTCATGACTCATCAGCAGCATGATGTATATACACGCACACAGGCGTATTCAAATGCACACTAACTCTCAAACAAACATGCACGGCTTCATAATACACAGCTGCAGCTGCCCAGGGCTGAGCCGCAGCTTCAGACAGATGCCACGGCGGAGGAGAAGTACCCCCCTCTACCTTTCATTATGGCATTATTGTGTTCAGTGTAAACAAGCAACAACAGAGGAGAGAGAAGCGTGTGGATGCAG
This sequence comes from Hozukius guyotensis, assembly GCA_916700995.1. Classification (NCBI taxonomy): domain Eukaryota; kingdom Metazoa; phylum Chordata; class Actinopteri; order Perciformes; family Sebastidae; genus Hozukius; species Hozukius guyotensis. The sequence continues at coordinate 28,372 of CAKALU010063616.1, read as the reverse complement.
GTATCAAAGAGACAAGTGCATTTGCCTGGTGGAGCCAAAAGGGGCAGAGCTGAAAATGACATGGCTGGCTCTTTGTGCTTTCACCGCTGACGTGTTCACACAGCAAAACAATGGAGAACAAGTGCTGTTCAGGATCAGCAGAGAAAACAGACTCACGCAGCACTCAGGAAGACATGAAAGCACAATGGGCACACACACATGGACCTCCTGTTACCTGCAAAGTGTGTCAACTATTTCAATCACCTTGACTGACCTCACAGACTTTCCTTACAGTAATAAACCAGAGAGCAGACAGTTCAGTCGCTGCCCACACTCATGTGTCAATCCACAGCTAGAGCTATGTCAGCGGCTGCAGCCAATCAGGTTTATTCTTGTTTTATGAGTCCATCTATTTTCTAAACTGGTATCCTGTTCAGGGTTGCGAGGGGCTGGGGCCTATCCCAGCATGCACTGGGAAAAGTCGGAGACAATTCGAAACGTCACAGGGCAGCAGACAAACACAATCACCCTCACATTTACACTTTTCCAGCAGTTTAGACTTAACTTACTTATCGATCGATCACAGGGTGTAAGGGTCATTACAACTTTTCTTACCTGGGCCCGTCCGTGCCGTCGTAGGCTCCGACAGTGACGTTACGGAAGAGCTTCCTCTTGGCTTTCTCACTTCGCGTCTCTGCAAGGCGAAACACATGCTCGATTTAAACCATCAGCTTCCGTCATGACACCTTCTCCGTCTTTTTGTAGAAGTGTTGTGTCTCCAGCGCAACGCACAAATGAATCAAATATATTTACACCCCGTTTTCTACATGACATATGGTTTGCTTGCTGCGTGAAACAAGTGCATCTGCGAAAATAGGAGAAAAGCAAATGTCTGTGCTGTACATGTGCCGCAGTCTGCAGCAAAAGGACCTGCTGCTAAACATGAGTGTGACATGTGCTGTGTTACAGTGACTTAAAGGATCATTCCAGCCTGAGGGAGTATGTAACCCATTTTCCAGCATGCCCTCTCTCCAATCTATGGTAAATGGACAATCTATGGTAAATGGAAGCTCCTTTCTAGTCTTCCGACCACTCAAAGCGCTTTACACTACACGTCGGCATTCACCCATTCACACACACATTCATACACTGACGGCAGAGGTTGCCATACAAGGTGCCAACCTGCCCATCAGGATCTAATCTAAATACTGATTCACACACTGATGGCACAGCCTTGACATGTTGACTGACCTTGACCTTCTGATTGGGGGGCAACCTGCTCTACGTCTGAGCCACAACCGCCCCTATGTGCTATTTCTTATTATTGCTAAGTGTCTTGTTAACTTTATGAGTTATCTCAAAACTATCAATAACAAATGTCTTTCGATGTATACTGTACATGAATGATTAAAACAATTTTAAAAAGTCTATCAGTCACAAATGTTTTCAAAATGTTTAAATGTGACTTAAAGGTACAGTGTGTAGGATTTGGTGGCATCTAGTGGTGTGGTTGAAGATTGCAACCAACTGAGTACCCCTCCGCTCACTCCTCCCTTTCCAAGACTGCGGTAACGTGAGCTGCCGAGTGGAAAACCGCTGTAACGCCGTTCGCCTTGATCAGAGGCCATCCTTACCATAATAACACTACTTTAGGAGCAACGGAAGTCAGACGGCGGCTGGCGGTACTACGGTTTTGCACTCTGTGGCTCAAGTTACCGCAGTAACGGTGGCCTTCAGGTTACATAAAAACTTGAAAGGCTCTCTCTAGAGCCAGTGTTTGGTCTGTCCGTTCTGGGCTACTGTAGAAACATGGCGGAGCAGCATGTTGGACTCCGTGAAGAGGACCCGCTCCCTATGTAGACATGAAGGGCTCATTCTATGCTAACCAAAACACCACAATTCTTAGTTTCAGGTGATTATACACTAATGAAATCATAGTTATGAATATTATATCCCATTTCTGCTAATAAATACCCCGAAATGTTACACACTGTTCCTTTAACTGTAGGTCAGCTGCAAAATCTGTCTCTCAATAGATTACCACAAAACCCAAAAGGCTAAACATTTGCCATGGACAGAGTAATATTTTAAAATACAACAATGAGGTGAAGCTCCAACTGGTTTTGTCTTACCTGTTCGATTGTCTTTGCCGGGAGCCGCCACCTCTTCCACACAGTCTGAAGGAAACCAGCCAGTGCGACCTTTCGATGTTCCCTCCCAGTATCCCCCCTCTCCTACACTTAACACTGAGACACACAGATAAATAGATATAGCATAGATGGATATTATTTAATTTGGGTGGTAAATCCATTGTCACAAACACTGTTATATATATATCTTTCCCTCAACCTTCCTTGTTTACCTTAAGCTACCTTTTTTATATAATAAGATGAACAATCCACTGAGGATGGCGAGGAAACTGTATTGCTTTGTGATGACTGGATGTGTCTGCTGGTGCTTCTCATTTCTCTTGTTTACAATCCTCTCTTCCTTGCTGTTGATGTTTTAGATACAGTAGTTTCCATTTTTTTTCGCATTAAATGTAGCTGCACTGGAAGTACAGAATCTCAGCATTACTCAAAATCATCTGAAGTTGAGAATATTTAGCTAATTATGATTAAAATGACATCTGGGGGCAAGTTTTTCTCATATTCTCATGAATAACTGTTTGTAAATTTTGTCTCTATCTTACCTTTAACTTTGTCGCCTTTGTTAAGTGAGAGCTCTCTGTCTCCACTAGCAGAGTGGGCACGAGTGGCCAGATAAACCCGCCCTGGCACGGCGCTGTACATACGCTTCATCTGACCTCCCCCACTGCCCGCCGAGGTTGCACTACAGAGAGAGAAAAGAGAGAGAGAGAGAGCCTCTTATAAAGCCGAGAGATAAGACTGTGTCGCACACTGTGGAAAAACAAGTGAGACAAAGTGAGACGACATACAGCTTGTCAGGCTACATCAGAGACAGTCAGTAGTTGAGTCATACTAAACAGTCATACCAACAGTAAGAAGGATGTGTGCTGCAATCTTGTATTTACAAATAGTGTCTAGTAATCACTACATCAGATATATTGAAAGTGCAAAGGATTACCAAGGATTTTTGTTTATTTTTCACCACACTTGAACTAGAAGAGATGGCAGTGCCAGACTGTCGGTCAGTCCACCACTTTGATCAAGCCTGAAGTATCTCAACAACTATGAGATGGATCAGGACAACATTTGGTACAAACATTCATAGTTCCTAGATGATGAATGACTTTTGGGATCTGTCACACTTAGCAGCATCATCCTTTCATTTGTCCGATAAAGTGCTGCAGGAATGAGTCCTAAAACCAGGAAATGAGTTAGCATTTTAGCACTTCCTGTTCCCTCGACTTGAGGACAATGAATTCCGAATGGGTTTTTAGTAGGGCTGTCAATCAATTAAAATATGTAATCACGATTAATCGCATGATTGTCCACAATTAATCGTGATTAATCACACATTTTTTTATCTGTTCAAAATGTAACCTTTAAGGGAGATTTGTCAAGTATTTAATACTCTTATCAACATGGGAGTGGGCAAATATGCGGCTTTATGCAAATGTATGTATATATTTATTATTGGAAATCAATTAACAACACAAAACAATGACAAATATTGTCCAGAAACCCTCACAGGTTCTGCATTTAGCATAAAGCTTGAATCATAACGTGGCAAACTCAAGCCCAACTTTGTGTTAATTAGCAGTCCTAATTAGCAAATGTTAGCATGCTAACAAATGTTAGCATGCTAACACGCTAAACTAAGATGGTAAACATCCGCATGTTAACATTTGTCATTGTAAGCACCATAGCACAGTCTAACAGAGCCACGAGCATGGCTGTAGACTCAGCGGAGTAACTGCATCACTGTCTGACATTTTAAAAACTTTTAAACCTCTATTTCTGTTGCCTGCCAGGACAACAATGGCCACCCGTACCGCACTTTAAATATGTGACATTCTTGCAGTTAAAAATAGTACAGAGTATGCAACTGAGACACAAATAGTAATTTTCCTCCATTCAGCTGATGGTAACTGGAGATTTAGTGGCCCCTGTTAGTAGATGGCCCTAAAGGACCTTGTCAAAATAAGAACCCACCACTCTCCCACTCTTCATGCACACAGTATATCTTCCCTCCACAGGCTCCTCCTTACCCCTGTCTGCCTCTGGGCTGCCGGTGCCTCTCCTCTGTGTCACTCTGGCCTCCTCTCCCTCTGGATGGGGAGCGAGCACGAGTTCTGGGGCTGCTGGAGCTTCTCACGCCGATGGAGGCCCTGCGCTGGCCCTGCAGAAAACACACCATATAGACAGAGCGTCAAACCTGATCCTGTAAATTACTATAAATCAAAAACTGAGAAAGAACAGCAAAGCATTATCTAATATCACAAAGATCAGCAGATGAGCATCCACCTAATGGTCCTCAGTACCTGTCCCGGGTTGGGATTGGTTGCAGCCTTGTTGGGCAGGGCCAGAGGGTCAGACTGGGTCATGGAGTTATCGCTGTTAGCGCGCAGTAGGGGGTGGGAATGAAGTGAGGGGAGAGGCAGGGTGTGGGCGCTCTCTTTTCGATGGGGAACATACTTTGGCGATTCCAAAAAGGGCACTGAAGATGGGGTGTGTGAGGTTTACGGGTGAGGGTTCAGAGGTGACGAGTAAGGAGGAGTAGGAAGTGAGGAGGGGCAGTGGGGTTTGATGTGACAGGATGAAATGGAGGGAGAAATTAGGTAGATTGTTAGGGGAAAAAGAAGGGACATTGTAAGGGCAAATACATGATAGATTCAGGAAATACAAAGAAAAGCAGGTGTTGGGAACAGATTGTAACACTTGATGGCCCCCTCAGAAGAGACAGTTTGGCACGAAAGCTTACCTACGTCAGAATCTTTGTGGTTTTTGATGATTTCCCCGAGTTCAAAGTGACCAGACATAATAGCTAGCTGCAAACACAAAAAAACAAAAAAAGATATAATTAGTTTAGCTATTGTAATTATTGCCATTTCTTGTTTTATTGTGTTGTCTCCTTTTTCTCTTTTGGTTTGATAAAAGAAATAAAATTACGTGCAGTTTTTATTGGTAGTTAAACCATTTACCTGAAAAGGGGTCTGACCATGCTTATTCTTTGCCTCCTTATTTGCTCCCCTGTACAGAAGGACGCGGATGCAGCTTTCCTGATCATCCAGAGAGGGAAAGCGATGGGTTAACACCTTTAGAAAAACCAGCAGTAGCAATTATGGTAATAATGGTTTCATATAAAAAGAATCTGTTTCCATACTTGCCTTGTTGTACAGGGCAGAAATGTGAAGTGCAGTGTTCCCTGAGGCATTTTGAGAAGAGGTGTCTGCCCCATAAAACAGCAGATGCTCCAAGTGCTGGGCAAAGCCATTCTGGCAAGCCTTTCAGTGTCAAGAGTGTGATAGAAATATCCACAAATTGTCAGAATTAGAAAGTATTGAAAGTGAGGAGGGTGATTTCACACAGAACTGTTTCAGTAGAATAGAATTAGGCAGAAAAGGGGAGAAGATGAAAGATATCGCAAAAGAGAAAGAAAGGGAGATAATATGTTTTACATCCACTTTTAGATCCATAATTACTCTCACAGAAAAACAGGTCAGAGCCAATTACATTGCACCATGGTGGAAAAGAAAGGAAATAAAAAGCATTAAAACAACAGAAATGAGCCTTCAGCAGCCTGAGAGGTTCCCTCATGTTTTTTCTGCAGGGACGAAAATATCACAAGATACGTACAAAGTAAAGAAAGAAAACACAGAGCACAGCAAAGCCAAAATAAAATACCATGACAACCGGCTCGCAGCACAATTTACCAGAATGTCACAGAGACATGATGTAGGCAATGCACCCGTATCTACAGTAAGAAAGAGATGGTATCCAATGCTCTTTCTGAACTGGATTTGAGATGACCCAGATTTGACCAGGAAACTATGTGGTCACTTCATTCAGTTTATCTACATTTAATCACATCACGATTCTCAGTTTCCTCTGAAAGGCCGATGGGGATGATGACATGGTAGGATGAAGGGTACCTTATGTATTTCTTCCATTCCAAACTCCTCTTCATCCCTGTGCTATGGAAAGAGAGAAGGAGGGGAAGAAGGAGAGAGAATGGAGACGAGTGAGGAAGGCTGAGAGGAGACAGGGATGTGAGAAAATGCTGAGAGAGGCTGAGGGCGATGGTACATCAATGACATCAACCACAGAGATCAGACACAGACATGTTGGTGCATTGCTTAAGTTTACAGGAAGAGAGACAAATACCAGAGATGCGTAACGTAAAAATATGGAAGGAAACGATGAAACCACATTGAAATCAATGGATGGACAGATAGATAGATTTATAATATCAAAGGGATAGTTTGGGTGTTTTGAAGTGGGGTTGTATGAGGTACTTATTCATAGTCAGTGTATTACCTACAGTAGATGTCGAGCGGCAGACCCTCAGTTTGGGAAACAGACAGGAGTTACCACACAGAACCAAGGCAATGTAGTGCTGTGGACCGGCAGCAAAACGTATTTTAGCCACCTAAAAGAAAGGCCCACCTAAAAAAAATCAATATCAGTTTAAGTATACGCTATATTTAGAATATTTTTGCCAGTTTACCTTGCTGTGAGACAGCTATACGGTCTATGTTTCCGACGGGGAACTGAGGCCGTTACCTATGCTCTCGCCAAAGCAACCAGACTCCATTGAAAAAAACAATTATTTTACCTTGCAGGACACGGGGGTTGCTGGTCTACCGCTGCCTCGATCGGTTAGTTTGTTTGTGCTATTGTGACTTTTGTGACTCCGAACTAACCAAGGTAAAATTACAGGTTTTTTCAAAGTAGTCTGGTGGCTTTGGCGAGAGCATAGATGGATACAACGGCTTCAGTTCCCCGTAGGCAAGGTAAAGCGTTGAAATTATTCTAAATATATGTAGCGTGCACTTAAACAGATATTGATTTTTTTGGTGAGCCTTTCTTTTAGGTGGCTAAAATACGTTTTGCTGCCGGCCCCGTCCACAGCAGTACATTGCTTTGCTCCTGTGAGGTAACTCCTGTCTGCTTCTCCAAGCTGGAGGCGTTCCGACCATCATCTACTGTAGGTAATACACTGACTATGGATAAGTACCTCATACAACCCCACTTCAAAACACCAAATCTATTCCTTTAAACTGTCCATTGGTACCTGATGGGACTCTTCCCAGCCGTTCTCGTCCCTTGTCCCCAGCCTCGACCGGTAATACAGCAGGGTCTCGCAGCAGGAGGTGTCGCCCCCTGTCAGTACAGTGTGGTACAGCGGGGTCAGGCCACAGCGGTCTTTGTAGTTTGGAGACGCTCCAAGGGACAAGAGAGCCTGGTAAGGAGAGACAAAAGAAAAGCATTACTTTTCTAATGTGTGGGGGTGTGCATATTCTGTCTATGATAAGAAATAGCCAAGCTGAGAAAGAAAGAAAGAAAGAAAGAAAGAGATAAAAAAACATGATAAACATGTTCATGTCTAAATCAATTATATGTATATAAAGTTTAATTATTTAACATCTGATCTCATATATACTACTATAGCAACATGAGGCAGCTACCAGAGCTCCAAAAAGGCAAAATCATCTGTTTCCAATTGCAAGTGCATATTTTAAAGGAAAGTAACAGCAGTCACAATGTGAACCTAACCAATCGTGTTATGCCTACAGTATTTAAGGAACCGTCAAATGCTTCTAATCATCTTTCAATCTAATGACCATCCACATTCGATGCAGCATTTGCAATTTATTCACTTTAACATTAAATACTTTTTATATAAGATGTTTATGTGACTTTGCCTAAACCCTATAAACTCTTATAGCAATCATTCAATTTATTCTGTCCTACTTGAGTGTGTTTGCAATATGTATGCCGCTTTAATTCAAAGTCCTTACCAGCAGCCCAGCGTGATTGTGAGCCCTAACAGCTTTGTGCATCGGTGTGAAGCCGTCTCTGCTCCTAAAGTCCAAATGAGAGCCTCCTTGAACCAGCAGCCTCATGCCCTCCACCGGCAGGCCCGACTGCACAGCCACAGTTAGCGGGGTCTCTGGGGTCAGGTAGAAAGGTGTAAGTGAAAATAAGTATCTCATATCACCATCCAATACCACTTGTAAAATCATTTCTTTGAAATCAAAGAATGAATCTAGTCAAAAAGTGTAATTTCCACAGTGAGAGTCAGCACACGCAGCTGTTGTGGCAAACTCACCTCCACTGTCAGGGTCATGAAAATTTGAATCAAGACCTTTATCAAGGATTTTTGCCATTTTCTCTATTGCTCCGGTCTGAATGTAATCCAGGAACTTCTTCAGACTGGCCTGAGAGGGGTAGAAGAGGAGGGAAAAGAATGTCGGAGTGGAAATGAATACTGTGCACCAGCAATATCCAATAGACACGAGAAGAAATACCTTTGTGCTGAGTTTGGAGAGAGCCTTTTCATCCAGATTCGTCTGTTTATAAACTCTGGTTTTGTACCTAAACTGAGGAGCAGAAAAAGATACGTGTGAAAACTGTGATTCATCATCACACTGCAGCACAGTTCAGTTTATCAGTACATAGTGGAAATAACAAAAAGATTATTATTTTCTGTGCTGTAAATCTGTACTTCAGGTGGTGTTTTACAATCTGAACAAAGCAAAGCTGGAAACTGGAAATTGAAAATAGATTTCATAGGAAGAGCAAATAATTAAATGTAGTTAATTTCAGCATTGCAGCTTTAAAGCACAAAAAACGCCATTATTCTTGTTAACTGCAGCTAAACTCTCTCACTGTTTCCAGAAATTCACTCTTCCCACTCAGAGTCGTTGGAACAGCTCCATGAGTTGTTTCTTTAAAATATTAAATCACATTTGGTTGCTTAATCACATGTACAGTAAGGCTGCAGTGGAAATGCCTGAATTCTATAAATGTCTTTATAAAAATGGAAATTGTGTATATAGAAGCATGTTGACTATTTATTCTAATGGTTATTAAATCTCTTTTACAAACCAGATATGTCATCTAAGGCAGATTTATTTTATACAGAGTAAAAGCTACATATCCATATAAAGCTATATACATCATAGGATCTGACATACTGTATAGTCTTACATTTCTAAATGGGGCCAAACAAACAAGCCACAAACACAGACATGGAGGGATCTGATCAACCAAGTACATACTATGGAAAGGATAACATATATAATTAGAAACCAAAGACACTGATAATAAATGGAGAAAATGGAATGAACGCTGTAAGCATATGAACTAAAATACATGTTTAAAGGCCCATGTATTGACCATTTTTTTCTTTTTTTCCCCAAATATGGCCCATGTTCTGATCATGTTTTGCTTTCTTTTCTGCGGTTTTCTTATTCTTCTCTCCCTCTTCTCTCTTATATGGCCTGTGGGGAAGTAGGTTTTTATTAATGAGCGGAATAAGGGGAACTATTATGATGACATTCTCTTGTTAGTACTTATTTTACTATAATATTATGCATTTCCTTTTGTTATGATCATGATTATTATTATTTTAATGAATCTACAATTGATTTACTACTCACTTACTTACATTATTATTATTATTATTATTAATAATAATAATAATAATAATAATAATATTTTGTCAGTTTGTTTATCTGTTTCTGCTCACCTTTATTTTATTTTTTATTTTTTTTCCCTTCTCTTTTCTTTCTTCTTTATGATCATGATTATTATTATTTTAATGAATTTCCATTTATTTTCCACTTGCTTACTTAACATTATTGTTATAATAATTATGAATGATAATAATAATAATAATAATAATAAGAAGAAGAATAAGAATAAGAATAAGAATAAGAATAAGAATAAGAATAATAAGAACAATAATAATAATAATAATAATAATTTGTCAGTTTGGCTGTTTTTGCTTGCCTTTATATTATTTTTATTATTATTTTTCCTTCTCTCTCTTTCTTTGTTTTTCTTTCCCCTCACATAAGAATATTGCTGTTGGATTTACATATGATGATTATGTTATGGTTCATTGTCTTATTCATTGATACTGTGTGAGAAAAAAGTACATGTATGGTTTAACTGAGTCAATAAAAAAAAGTAAAAAAGAAAAATCTAAATGTTTTATAGCCTTCTCTATTCTAACATGAATAAAAGTATGTGGTGAAATTCAGTGCCACTGTGATTCCAAAATCTACCAGCCACTCAATAGATTACCATTGTTTTTTTTGGCTGGTGAGTGAAGCGAGTCTAACTGCCACTTGTATATCCTACCAGAATTTGGCTGGTGGCTGGTGCTAATTTCCAACCCTGGTGAAATTAAAAGTATTGGTCTAGAATACGCTCTAGAGAATCAGTCTTCAAAAGCCCCATTGAGGCATGAATACAACATCCTTCAAAAGATGAATGCACTGTGTTCAGGTATGTTTGCTTTCCGCTTACTCTGAATGGGAGATCACGTCAACATACAAAAACACTTGACTAGATGTGCTGTCTGCAAAGAGGAGTGCGGAGGTGAGAGGAGAAGTCTAAACTCCTATCTAGCAGCTGACAGCTGAACTGAACCACAAACTGCACCTCAGATAGCCGGAAAACAGCTGCATGTTTAAAGCATCAGGGGCGAGTTCGGCCAGGATAAAAGAGCAATCTGGCCTAATATTTAGATTAAATAACTACATTGTACTTATTAGTAAGTGGTGGCACACAGTAAGAACTAACAGCATCCAAAAACTACTCTATACCAGCAAATACTGGTGCAATTCAAGCACTGATTCACAATGGCATGTTATAAATACATATACTCATGGTGCTGTGAGATACATTCTGCTGTGGAGCAGAATTTAGGCACAAGGCCTCATCAGTACAGAGACATGGCCTCATCTGGAACCTTGTCAAGAATGTAAACAATCTGGTTTGAAGCCAAACCCTGAGTGTGGGATAGTCTCTCAGCCCAACCCAGCTCACAAACATTTACAGTAGCTGGACCACCAGAGGGCACTCTGAGATAATCGTATCACAGCATGACTACCTCATATTGATGTCGTCTCACAGCCCACTTCCTAAAAAGTGGAGAAATATAATAGAATTTGTAAGTTACGTAAAGCACGGAATGCAATTAAATCCATGAGGTGGATATTATTTTTGTCGAGATCCATTCATTTACTGCGTTGAACATGGGGATTCTAATAAAAAAAGTAAACTTTGAGTAATTTGTCTGCAATTGTAGAACACTCCTTTTGGTTTTTACTTAGTTATGAGCAATAATGTTTTCAAAGTATGATGCAGTGGCAGTAGTTAATATCATCAAACTACAGACGTTGCAAAAGATGCACACAAAGATGCTGTTTTTTTTAAACTTTTTTTTCCTGTATGCAATTTGGCGATGACAACAATGCTGTATTTTATGTTCAGTAATAAAGAGTGTACTCGGTGAGGGTAGTAGCCACTGAGGGAACTGACGTCATGTCTATCTTTTGTGGGAATTTGGGGGGTTGTAGCAATACTTTCTGGGTATTTTATAGGCTAGGATTTTTAGACTTAGAAAGCAATCAGCTTTCATCCATCTATTAATATGTTAGTACTTATTTTATTATAATACTATGCCCTTCCTTCTGTTATGATCATGGTTAATGTTATTATTTAAACAAATTTCAATTTATTTTCCACTCACTTACTTACCTACTTACCATTATTATTATTATTATTATTATTATTGTTATTATTATTATTATTATTACTAATATTTTAATTGTTTGGCTGTTTCTCCTTGCCTTTATTTTATTTTATTTATCAAATGAATTGTTTCTTTTCTTCTTTTTTATTTGCTCTATTCTTTTTTTTCTCTTTTCTTTCCCCTCAAATAGAAATATTGCTTTTTTTATGATTGTGCTGTGGCATGTGCTTTGTCTTGGTCATTGGAATTGTGTGATGGAGTTATTTTGTATCTTGGAGAATAAAGCGCATGTATTGTTTAGCTGAGTCATCAAATAAAAAGTTAATTTTTTATTGACAACTTTTAGGCCAACATATAAATACATCAAGTATTTCCCCACCAGCTTGTTATTCCTGGGAGAAGCATTTAGAGTTTTTGGGAAATAAAATAGGCAATATAACTGAACATTAAACTGTAAGAATAAAGTCAGAATTTTCTCTGAGGTGTTGGTGCTACGAGTATACTTGGACTTATGACCTCAGTAAATCTAAAATTCTGGCGATGGCCACTTTCCCACTATTTCCACCTCCATACCTCCAGGTAAGGCACCCCTTTCTCAAAGGTCTGTGCGTAGTCACGCAGGGCCCGCTCCTCCTCCAGGAACTTGGCGTCCCGTCCATCTCCAGCCGGCTGGAAGAGGCCGTAGTTGTAGACGTCCCACAAAGACTCGCTGAGGGAGCAGACGATCTGCTGCTTGGCGTTCCACACCGTGCAGTCCTGGTCAAACTGGAGACACCTCTGACAGAAACACAGAGAGAAGACAGAGCAGCGGGGAGGTCAGCTCATGTTTCTCTCATCTATACCTGCTGAGTCTGAAATAATAATGGTTAATAATAATAACAGTTTTTAGAGGGCAAAGTGTCATGCATCAAAATGAAAGAGTAAGTTCACCCCCAAAAAGTAAAAATACGAACGACAATGTTTTTTCTAACAGTTACGTACAATCAAGAACTTGTCAGCGAACTGGTTTAATCTGAAAAATAACATTGTTATAGAATAAAATAAAGTACTTGCGCTCCACATCAACCAGCTACAATTATAAAAAGCAGCCAACATGTTCAGATATCAGTTATCACATATGTTACAGTATAATATAACAGAGGCCATTCTGCCTCTGAGTTGATGCATGACTTATACTTTAAGTACATTTTGCAGAAAATACTTCTGTACTTTATCCGAAATTAATCTTTGAAAGTAGGACTTTTGCTTGTGATAAAGTATTTTTATGTTGTGGTATTGCTACTTTTACTTAAAAGTGCAGTGCGTAGGATTTGGCGGCATCTAGCGGTGAGGTTGCAGAGTGCAACCAACTGACTCTTCTCCCGTGTGCGAAGCATGTAAGAGAACCACGGTGGCCAATGCGAAAACGCGAATGGCCGTATCAAGAGCCAGTGTTTGGTATGTCCGTTCTGGGCTACTGTAGAAACATGGTGGACTCTGTGAAGAGGACCCGTTCTCTATGTAGATATAAACGGCTCATTCTAAGGTAACGGAAATGCAACGATTCTTAGTTTCAGGTGATTATACACTACAGAAAACATACTTATTAAAAATATTATATTCCATTTCTGCCAATATATATACAATAATAGATCCCCCTAAATGCTACACACTGTTTCTTTAAGTAAACAGTCCAAATATTTCTAAGTGCTAGGTGTCATAATAGAAGCTATAGCCTCTCTTCTATCATTGTTTCTCTGATCTTAGTCTACTTATATTCTTTTTTCTCAAGAAATAAGATGATTTCTGCCTTTCGCAGCTCTCAGTCTTTGAGAAAAGTCAATATCATAAAAAAACAAAAACTAATTCAATGGTAGTGTGTGTGTAGACCTGCGTGCACACAATTCTATTAATCCACACAACTTCAGCTATATTTAGTCAGTTTGGTTAAATAGCTGGCCAATGGCATTTAATTATTATGGATTAATAATGTAGCATGATGGTTTTAACATCAGTTGGTGAGTGATGAATGCATGAGAATGTGGTGTGTGTGCAGAATATGAATGCGTTACTTTTAAATAATTAACTGTCTGCCCATCTACATTCATGGAGATAAGATGACTTGAGCTGTCCTTACAGTCTATCAGGATATCGGGTCTATTTATTTCATTTTTTTTCTCTTTACTCCTGATAAAGTAAAGATTCTATACTGGGATAAATATTTCCCTTTTGTAATTTTTTTTCCTTTGATCTCTGCATGCATAATGTCTGATTTGCGCCACAATCCAGAAGAGAAAGAACAAACTAGCTGGAAGAAAAAAGCTCCTTTGCCTCTTACTATACGTCTGTGTGTGATACACCAGAGGCTCCCCCTGGATATACCATGTGTACCGGCTATGCCGAACTAGATTTCACGGTGATTTGTGCCCATTTCGCCCATATTATTACATTTCCTTGCATTTCTATGTTTTTTTTTTTTCCTTTTCTTATTAAAGTCTGGAGCCGGAGGACAGAGCTGACCGGGAGTAAGGCTTTAACAACGGGGCTGAGAGGTCTCAATGAGATGTGTGCGTGATGCATCCATGCTATTGTTCCATTTCAGAGAATTGTAAGTAAAAATTGCACTGCTCAGCACACTTTCATGTCCCCCCCCCCTCTACAGCTTCCCCCCCACTAGGTTGCACTATTTGATAGTGTAGCCAACTCTATTGGCATGGCAACCAGTTCATTAGTGAAGGCAGGCACCCGTTGCCGTAGCAATGTCTTGGTGGTCCCTGGGAGGTAAACCACATGATGGGGATGTGCGTGTGTGTGTATGTGCGCGCAAATAAGTGAAGTATACGTGTGCGTTCTTCTGTGAGTGTAATTGTGCAGTGTTGTGTATATTACCACAGTGTGTGTGTGTGTGTGAAAGAGAGAGAGAGATCGAGTGGCTAATCCCTGAGAGAGAAGTCTAATGTAATGTATACTGTATATTACAGTGACACTTCTTTCCCCATCGTTCCGTTCTATACGACCAAAGGGTTTTCTGAGATTTTTCTGCCAGTACTTGTCCCCACTCAGGAGAGTTATTTGGACCTACACCGTGCAGTACTATGTTTTTTGTAAATGCATCTTCCTCTTAGCTTGTTCATTCCCCACCTTTCTCTTCATAGCGTTTATTTCCTCCCCTCACTCTCTTTAACTAGCTCCTAATATCCACTCCCTCTCTTCATCTCTCTCCTAATTCAGCTCAATATTATTTCAGCTGCGAGGTTCGGGGTGCGGGGTGTTTTTTTGTCAGTGTTGCGCAGAGCTGAATGATGCCTGTGGCTGACGGAGACCAACACAGATGCCTTCCACAATATTCCTTCCTTTCCAGCGTAACTCACTTCCCCAGCTCTCCCCAAACTCATTAAAACCTTTAAGATAATTAGCAATTACTGTTATATTGAGGGCAGATTAGCTGACATGTAGAACAGTCGGCATGTTCAGGGAGTTGAAAATGGAGAAAGGGAAATTTTGTGTGTGTGTGTGTGTGTGTGTGTGTGTGTGTGTGTGTGTGTGGGGGGGGTTACAGTGGGGCACCCGTTCTCACCTGGAAATGCAGTGTGTGGGCTGGCCAATTCTCACCTGCTGCCGCCGTACAGAGGAGAGCTGCTGCAAGTGTGAATTGATACTAACTTCAGTTTTGCAAACTAATTATGACCATACCTGACCCGAGGCAGATGCTTTACATGGTGTTGTTGACTGAATGTGTCGGCACTCGCAGGTTGCTCAACACAAGTCGAGCTCTGTGTCTTTTTTCCTACTTCCTTTTGGGATTCATCCCCTGGGCTTGTGGGATGGATGGAAATGGAAATGCTTTGAAATAAGAGATGTGCTTGTACAGTTGTGCACACTATTTGGATAATGTAAAACAAAATGTATGCGTCAAGTACCCATGGGTTCTTCTCAGCAACTCATTTGAAACAGATGTTGAGTCAACACTGCGGCAAAATTATTGAAAAAAAAGTTTAGTTTTGTTTGTACTTGCACAAAGATCAGAATCAGTAAAGGTTACATAAGCTAAATGCACAATAAAGTAGCCTGAGCTATCTTTTTTTATTATTCTATTTGTTGAATTAAAGCTATCTATCTCTTCCTCTCTGAGGCAGTAATACCAGAGGGAATTGGCTTGAACTACTTCCTCATTTGGAAAGACCTCCAGTCAGTGCCCTGTTTGCAAGGGAGACTTTTCTACATAGATAACTAGACTTTTAAATGTTTGATTTTGATTGAGCATGATAGTTCATTCTTTTAAATTTTTACTTATTCTTCTCACAAATGTTGGATATGAGCAACTGACCTGTGCAACATTATTTTTTGTGTGCCTCGACTTCACTGAATCTTTGAACTCATGGAAGTTTTGTAGATTTATATCAGTTTCAGATTAGGGGTCAATAGGCGTTATCGGTCGCTATAAGCCCCATAGATGTGGGTCAATAGGGGCCTACTACACCCAATATTAGGTTTTATCATCTATTCACATGGTAGATAGAAGGTATAAAAGAGCATGACAGTGACCTCTAGCGACCGCAGTAATTATGACAGGAGCAGAAGTAGAAATCAGGTGCTGTAGTATAGACAGCGTATAGACATGAGTGGTGGCGGTCGGGGGAGATGGAGGGGACACAAAACACAGGGGGTCGCATCCTGTGTGAAACCAACAACATGTAGTTGTCTTTGTGTTGACAAGCATTAAAGGATAACTTTGGCATTTTTCAACCTGGACCCTTGTTTCTGTGTCTAAGTGACTAATGAAGACAACTCTTTTTGAAATTGGTCCAGTATTGAGGGAGAACGCTGCAGCCGCCAGCCGCTAATCGAGCTGTAATGTAATCATTTGGGGCAACCTGGCACCATCAATTTACGTCCACTAAAAGTGTTAGTTTTGCCACTGACAGGCTCAGATTGTTATTATACTGTTAGTGTCTGACAAAATTATCGAAACCCTACAGAGAAATTATACCTTTTTTATTACCTTCTGTTTTCCATTTGTTATTGTGTCATGTGACTTGTTGCCGGAAGAGACAACGGTGGAAACGTGAGTGAGAGTTGGAGAGAGAAGTGCCGGTGTTGTCAGAGTTTGTTGTGTTGGACTACAGAAAGTGTAGCTTAGTGTTATCTAAAAGGTTTTCAATGTCATGGCTGAATACTTAGCTGATTTCGATAATGTGGATGTGATGGGAGATTTCAGAACGACATTTCTCTGAGCCAGACACACAATAAGAAACAGACCGGATCAAGTGAAAGGTGAAAGAAAAACAATTAATTTCTCGGTAGGGTCCTTTCCATAATGTTGTCAGACACTTATAATAACAATCTGAACCTGTCAGTGGCAAAAACAAGCACTTTTAGTGGACGTAAACTGATGGTACCAGGTTGCCCCAAATGATTACATTACAGCTTGTTTAGCAGTGTTCTCCCTCAATACTGGACCAATTTCAAAAAGTTTTGTCCCCATTAATCACCATGTTGAAAAATAGTGAAGTTTTCCTTTAAGTTTCACTTTCATTTTTGAACAGTAGTTATTTTAACGCCAAAACATGATGTTTTGTTACCTCAACCTAAAGAAGCCGATTTGTTTGTGTTCAAAACGGAACGTTTCATTCAGATTTACGTGTTAGAACGTGTTGCTTTGAAATTTCGCTTTCACTTCTAAACACAGTAGGTGTAGTAAGCCCCTATTGACCCACATCTATGGTGGTTATAGCAACTGGTAACGCTTATTTAATGGGCGGATAACAGTTGAATTGGGTGTTGATTCTGTGATATTTTTGTATTTTGATGCTTTGGCAACATTGTTTCTGAAACTTTCATGCCAATAACGACACTTTGAATTAAATTGAATTGATTGTATCATGTGTATGGTGTCTTTGTTTCATGAAATGTCTGCAAAGTGTTTGGCCGTAGTGTTTGGGATGGGAACATGCACCTACTGTTTGTTTGAGGTCGGGAATCCCAATGCGGAACACCATCATGGTCATGTAAGCGTCCTCCATGGGGGCCACTGTGGTCATGCTGCGCTCCATGAGAGCTCGCCTCTTCTGCAGCGCGTTCAGGCCTGTGTGATGAGGCAGCTGATTGGCTGCGATGGCATGATGCTGTTGCTTATTGGCTGGTTGATGATGTAGCAGGGCTTGATTGGTCATGTATGCCCGGTTGCCCAGGTTGCCCAGCCTCAGCGGTCGATCTGCTCTCTGTCTACCGACCACGATGGCTGCTGGTTTCGCCACCTCGCCTCCTTTCCCTTCCCAGGATTGTCGTCCTCCCGTCATTTCCTTCTCCTCCAGACCCTCTAACCCTCCATTCTCCGTGTCACGTCCATCTTCCTCTTCTCTGTTTTCTCTTGCCTGCTCCTCTTCCTCCTCCTCATCCTCCCCATCTTTGTCGTCCTGACCGGGATAAAAGTGCTCGTTATTTCCCAGCATCCTTTGCTGTGCAGGGGTCACTGCAGATAGGGCTGAGTGACATAGCTGTCATGGAGACAAAACATGGCTATCCCATGAGACTGGCTTCATCCTTAGAAACATGCTGTGGGAAACAGGCAGAAAAGGGAGTAAACGTTGGTCATTTAACTCTTAACAATATCATTGATAGAGTGAATTAGCAAAATTAGAAAGTATGTAAAAAAAAAAGACACGTGCAATAATAGAAAAACTAGCCACCGGCAATGCTAATAAGTCCACATGTGTGAATGAGCACACAGCTGGTCCACATTTTCCATTTAGCCACTGGGAATGCATCGGGGAAAAGCAGGCTGATGAGAGACAGGCTATATATAAACACTGTGAATTTGCATCACAGGTTCTTTGCAGAAGAGAGTGAGTTGGATATGAAATTCAGCTTCACATGAGGTCAAGATCATTGCTACTTTGTGGTAATGGAGCCGAACTATGTCTGAGGCACAACCCAGGGCTAACAGCTAAATGTGAGCTCCTTAAAGGAAAATTACACCCTCAGATACTTTCACTGTTAGTTAAACATCATCAGTGATGCTCGTTGTGATGCAGCTGTGATCTTTAAATGAGGAGTTGCGATTGACCTCTTGGCGTACTCACTGTCGTACTTGACCATGTCGTTCACTGATGTGATACCTTTCCCACAATACCTTGTGACAGCTATAAGAAGAACAATGTGGCTGGCAGTATACTCCAGACCAAATAAAAGTTGATTTATTTGCTCAAGCAAGGTTATGGATTTGGAACAAAAAACATAAGGCTTGTGCATCGATCGCTGCTGTGTAGAAAGCCTATGGCCAGGTGAACTTGTCAATAGTTCACACAAACTACAGTGATTTTTTAATACCCTCCAACACAGCCTCAGCTGCAGTTGGTGAGAACTGTTTGGTTACATTCAGTATCAGAAAATCATTTGTGTTTTCAGTTTACGTCTATTAGTTCTAATATGAACAGGTTTATTTATTGCTTTGAGGAACTAGTGCGTCCCTTTTTTATTACCTAAATGGGCTTTATTCTATTGTAGTGTTGTCAGTTATGAAACAGAAAATGTTCCCATATACTCAGAACATTCCCCTGGGTGCTCTCAGTATCATCTATAAAATCTCTCCTCATTCATCGTCTATGGAGCAGCTCCACACTTTATACCCTATGACATCACAAGTTTGAGTTTTAGCACTCTAGTTTTGGGATTTGGGAGAGAGTTGTTCATGTTTACTAATATTTTTTGGACTGTCTTAAACCATAGGAATAACATGTGAATTTTGAAAATGGGCGTAGTTCCCCTTTAAGGGGCTTTTACTCAGCAACGGTATCCAGATGAGTCTGTGAACCCGCATTCGCTCAGCGTGCATATGTTGACATAGTCTGAGAATAAATTCAATTTAATTTGAAGTATGTTGTAAAAGTGCAGGAGTTTTTCCAGCAGAGAAAAGCAACGGTCACACCCTTAATTAAAACTGACATCAAAACATGATCATTACTGTTGATAATTCAGATAGCTGAAGCATTTTCTGGTACAAAACTCAACTGACATTACATGAATAATATATTGATTGACATGATGTCAGGTCTTCTGCATTTGGAGAGTTATTTGCTGGGAGATAACAATAAAATGGACCCACAAATACAACCTGCATCACAGACAGCTATTTTAAACCCGTCTTAAAAGTGTCTTAGGGTGGATTTTTACTTTAAGATTATTTAATTGCTTCAGTGTGTTTCAGATTTGGCATACTGGCGCCTCCATATGTTCTGTCCTGGTTTTTGGTGGTGGTAAAGTCTGGCTACAGGGGCTTTGCCATCATGCAGATCTGGACCATTGCCAACAGCCGCCTTAATGATGGTGAATGACGCAGGGAATCTCCCACTTGTCTCATTGGCAGTTTGGTGCTCTGAATATCATATGAGTTGGGAGTCTGAAATAGATGGGTATCAGGACAGATGGAACTCAATAAAATATCAGATGAAATTAGGACACAGATCTAAACTCATTCAATCGCAGATTACCAACATGCAGATACTTGAAGGGTCAATCTGTTTTAGTAAAATATGTAGAAAACATGGTGCTGATGAAGGTTAAAGGGGCATTAAGTGATCTATGACTTTTGACTTATCAACCTCTATCGGTGACCAAGGACATCGACAGGTGTCTGGCACAGCTTACAGTGGCCTGTAATTGACATAAATAATAATGTAGAGATGAAGAAGCTAGCCAATAGCCAGAGATCCAACAGAAACATTTGAAAACAAAATGTTGGCCAACGCTGGCTTCACCTCTGATTGTTGTACAGTTGAAAATGTGTGTCTGCACGACTTTATACTTCTTTGTGAGGACCAAATATCCTTGCTGGTTGGTTGTGGTCAGAGTTAGTGTGCGTCCACACCTGTAGTTGGGTTAATTTGGTCTGGACCAAAGGAAAAAATTATGTATTTCGTGTTCATACAGACTTTTTACAAACGAACCAGAGGATTAAACATGAAGTTATACAGACTGACAGGTAATTCGTTGATAGGCCTGTTTTGGCGATTGCCATCCTGCATCATCAGGACCCAAGTGGGGAAATCAAATTTTGGTGAGTGACAGAAGTTTATGCAGCAATCTAACGCTCCCAGATGACTGGTGCTAACGCTTAGTCCGAACGTCGGGGAGCACATGGAAACAGGCATGAGACAAGCACTTCATGAAGTTAATGAACTGACAAAGTACACAGTGTCGAATACAAGCACAGCAGTTTTAACAGCTTTTGACCTATTAATTGGGGAAAATACCCACGCTGACGTGTTTATATTAGGGCTGTCAATCGATTAAAATATTTAATCGTGATTAATCGCATGAACAACTATAGTTAATCGCGATTAATTGCAAATTAATCACACATTTTTTTTATCTGTTCAAAATGTACCTTAAAGGGAGATTTAAGTAAAGTTGTGCATTAGAATTAGGATCAGGATTTTGGTTATGGGTTAAGGCAACCTTTTAGGCTTGCAACCCCTTACAGTTCACAAAAAAACAAAGATTTGAGAGAAGTACATAAGCTTAACTTTGGGTTGCAGAAATATGTTTGATTTTCTGCTTTCCTGTACTGTTATTTATCTTGTGACCCCCCGTGATTTATCTCCGTGGAGGTCCTGACCCTCAGGTTGGGAACCACTGGGTTGAGGTTATGCTCAATTTTAGAGAGACGGGATCAATCAGTTTTTAGACCTTGTAAAAATATGAAGAGATAAAGAGAGATTGGCCTAGATATCGCTCAGTATAAAACCTGGCCAAGTCCTGCAGCCAGGGTCTGAAATTCAATTTTTTCCTCACCTGCCACTGTGGCAGGTCACTGAACATTTCTACTGGCCACTCATTTTTTTTGTCTGCCACATCTGAAATCTATCTGCAACGCTTTAGAATTATAAACACTGAGTCAGTAGTACCAGACAGTAGAGGAATTGCTTTTAAAAAATAATATTTCTTAATATAAGGAAATCCAATCTACCATGGTGGCAGGTGCCCTAAAATTTCTACCTGCCATAGCCAACATTTACCCTGTATTTGGCAGCTGGCAGGTGCTAATTTCATTCCCTGCCTGCAGCTATGCACTATCATGGTTTCTTTCATGCAATGGAACAACAAAAGGCCAAAAGAAAGTCTGCTAGTTGAGCATTTTAGGGCGAAAGAGCGATACCACAGAGGGAAGAAGACTGGCTGTGGTCGATTCCCCAAGATGCTCTGAGAGTGACAGGGTGGGCCACTTCGACACAAACACAATGTCTGTCAGAGCAAGTGAACCAGGGAGGACAAAAAGAAGAAAACTGAAGGAGAAAAATCGTAACCACTTGAGAAAAAAGTATCGAACCACTTACGGTACATTAGGGGAACGTGATGTGATTAATGAATAAAAATGTTTTGGGCTGGCTAACATATAAAGCTTTTTTTCATTACGCATTCTACTGCTGGCAGTAAACCGAAAACTTCTCAAATCAAAAGCTGACAAAGCGGGGCGTGTTAACACTCACAAGGTTTTGGAGATTAACACTATCATTCAAGTACACCAGGAGGGAATAGAGGAGGTTGATTTATGAACAAAGCCTCATCAAATATTGAACAACATTGAGTCTGCGCTAGGCAAGATAAGGACCTCGAAGGACAGGCTGAAAGTAGACGGGAGCCTAATAATTGGGATGTAAAAGCGAAAGGGGAATACACAAGAGAGAAAGACGGAGAGAGTTGTAGTTTGCATAAAGCAGCGTAATCAGATTGAGAGAAAAAAGGGAGGGTGAGAGGACAGGCGTGACTGGAAGAGGAATGAGAGTGAGAGTGGAGAACTGAGCCTAAAACAACAGTAACGTGAGGATAGAAACAGGATGAAAGGAGGGATAGAATCATGTTTAAAGTGCTATTTGATCTATGGCAAAGTCCAATCACACCTCCTGAAACGCCCTCCTCAGCATGTACAACTCATTATAGACGTCGCGGCTCGTCTCGTCTCTGCCTTCCCCTTCATGTCGCTCAACTCCTACGCCCTGCCACAATAGCTCAGATTTTGTTCCTTTGCCAGCTGTTTGGCTCTCCTGTCCCCGCGCTGGCCATCAGCTCTCCAACTAGTCTTGACTTTTCTTTCTCTTGGGAGAACGGTGGCGATAGAGAGGAATGAATTTCACTCTCCTGACAGAACAGTCTTTCTGCACCTTACTGTCAGAGGCAGAAAACTCATTTTTCACTGTCTTACACTTTCAGCCACTCACTTGAACTGTTCTTCGATGTGACTTATTGGCTTATTTGTATTTTTCTCTCACCTTCTGAGGTCAGAGGAAAATGATCAGGGCACCCTGC
The DNA here is from genome assembly GCA_916700995.1 of Hozukius guyotensis. NCBI lineage: Eukaryota > Metazoa > Chordata > Actinopteri > Perciformes > Sebastidae > Hozukius > Hozukius guyotensis. The sequence goes on along the minus strand of CAKALU010063616.1, from coordinate 5,434 downwards.
ACCTCTTAAGTATGGGTTGCTTGCAATGTCAGGCTTATTTTACTGTTTTACTTCGGGCAGGAACACACAACATGATTTAAAAACAGATTCAATTCCTTATTTTAACACTAAAAAGATTAGCATTGGAAGATAGTCACTTGATTTGTCTAACTTCTACTGCTGAAGCCTCATTTTAGCTTCAGATAAACTTTGTATTTTCACACAGAATGACGACTGTGGATTTTGTCCCCCATCACTTACATTGGAAGTGCATTAGGAAGCTACCTCTTAATTTACCTAGCACGGCAGCTGGATTCTCGCGATGTCACAAGATCATGTGAGAATCGCGGGATCACATATCACACTGTCAGGTTTCAAGTAATGCATTTGTGTCCGGCAAGCCAGATCACGGACCAATCAGCGTCCTGTGAGAAGCTACTGGCAGCTACGGGCCTGGTTTATGTGTGAGTGAGGACACGGAGTGAAGAGCAAAGAGCGGCACTGAAGGCTTTTCGAGATGGAACAGATCTCGCTCTTCTCCCAACTGGCTTCGGCAAGAGTTTGATTGACAGATGGTTCATCCAATCACCTGCCAAGTATTTTTTGAAAGTGCCTGCCCTTTTCCAAACACTTTCCGATGACGGCTTCTCAGATGGTTCTGTGTAACAAACCATTTGGCGGTCAGTTTACTTCTTACTCACTAGTATGAATGAACAGGAGGAAAGATTTCAGTGACCAAAAAATGTTCATATGTGCAACTGACTACTGTTTTAAGACAGACTTCAAAAAATGAGAACCTAGTATCCTCTAACATCTAAACATACACTACTATATTATGTAAATTTGTCACACGATTGCTTTTTTTCCTGATCACATGAGCTCCTGTCTAAAATCTTGGATAGAAATTTCAACAGTCATGAGTAGAGTAGAAAACAGAACACATCTGAAGATTTCAGAAGTTGGCAAGTCGGTCGACCCATGGGAGACCAATAGAGCAGCTTGACTTCTGATGATTAGAAGCCATGTGGAGACTCAGATAGAGGATTTCAGTAGATCTGGGCCGACGTCGGTCCACAGACAGTGAGGAAATAGAGTGAGAGTAAGATGAAGAATCAGGAACTGATTAATCATGATAACGAGGACAGAGATGGATAGATGAGCACCTGGAGAGCTGTGATGGATGGATGGAGAAATTTGCTGAGAGAGGTCACAGATATCTCTAGCCTCCATTCGTCTTTGCCTTTTCTGAGATCTATTATGTCCATCTCAGCGCAGCAAAGTTGCAATAATGACTTTGACTTGCTTTAGTCCTCGGGGTTCCGTATAAACAAAACATTATGCAGCATGTTTTGGATGATGAGTCAAACTTAAGTTTACTGCGGTGCAAATTATGAACAATGAAAAATAATGTTGGATCTGTTGGACTGACTTTAATGTGTGTGTATAAATTACTATATGAATTATCTTCTGTCAAAATATCTTACGGTCACTACTCTGTAGAGTTAGCTGTGATAGCTAGTGTGACAGTGTCAAATGAATATCCGGTCCCAGCACAATGTACCATAAAGACCTTATGGACAGTATTCAGTTCAACTCATACTCATATTTTCTCTCTTTGTCAATCTCTTTCTCTC